>JAESVK010000750.1:772449-785492 GCA_017140935.1 Hamamelis virginiana
TTTTTCAGAAACCAACCGTCGGATCACTGTGATTTTTTGCAGGAATGACAAGCACTGCCTGAATAGGATATCCAACGGTCGAAACTATGACCTGTGACCTGCATCACCCCCAAAATGGGGTGACCGCACAAATGCTACAGTCAGGCCGGCCTGACTGTAACATGACTGATATATATATACTAGCTACTGCCCACATGCACCGTACGCGAAATTATTTGATAAATAATGAATGCATTTTTAGTGAATATCTAAATAGAAGTACAATGTTAGCATGAATGTATGATATATGCGAAATTATTTGATAAATAATCATTTCATTTGATAAAAATCCAAGTAGAATATTTATTTGGTCAAATAGTAACTCGAATTTTTCTTTAGATTTTGTCGATATTAGGACAATTACAGTTTTTGTATACTTGAATGATTACCAAAAAAGGGGGGGGAAACTTGAAAATAAGAATAAAAAGATTATCAATTCTTTCAATTTTGGATTTTTTTTTTTTGACTCTTGAATGCAATTATTATCTTTGAACAGTTTTGATTCAGAATATTTAATTTCTAATTTTATTTGTTTAAATTTAGATAAACAAATATCAAACACCGATATATATCAACGAAGAGTGAAGGAAATATATTTATCAATATTTTTTCCCATTTGTGAGATGTTGAAGGAAGGAATTGAATAGAAAGGAGAAGAATTAGAAGAGTTAAAGGGTGGATGGAAGTCGATGATCATTAAAGATTCACAGAATTAGTGATATTTAGGTTCAATGAAGAATAAGGAGAAGGAAAATAATTAGGGGAGCAGTCTTCTAGCACATTAAACTAAAAGTATTTATGTCAATATATAAATCAATAAGGGCGTTTTAGAAAATCAAAAGTTTTTCTAAGATTGAGACTTTTATAAGTATTATAGATTTATAATTTTTCTTATCAGCACTTACTAAAATAACTTATATGCAAACGTCCTATGTGGCACAATTCCATTGAATATCACTATTTAGGCAACATGTTCTCCAATGTAACTATATTTTCTTCGATGTAACAGTTTACAAGTGACATCTCCACGTACTTTATTTCAAACATCCTCGTAATAAAAGGACAAATTAAAAGTAAATTTTGAAAACAATCAAAACAAACAGGATTAAAATTTTATCCATTTCTACATAGGCAGCAAGAGAATCCATACATATATATATATATATAGAAAATAGATAGAAAGTGATAAAAAGAGGGCTCCTCATGTTATTATTATATAATTTTCAATGTCATTTCACCCAACCCAAATATGCATTCTCCTCGTTATTTCCACAATCTTAATACTACTTGGAAAGGGATCATGTATGCTGCCGAAACTTTGGAGCCCGGCCGAGGGTTAATTCTACACAACTATGCCAATATACCACACATATATATTGATATATGCAACCAACTAAACCTGACTTGTGAGCTCCACCCCTTCTTCTTTGCTTTTGCCATCTTCCTTTATGCGGATTTGAATGGGCTTGAAAGTATAAAGTTTCGCACAAAACAGATAATAAATAAGATTCATCACTTGCAAACCTGTAATTAACCAGTAATAATACTCCAATTTCCCCTTGTTTAAATTATTATCTGGAAGCCAATTTGATCCACCAGGGCCAGCAGTAAACTTATGCACCAAAGTGACCAACAGTGTGCTGATATAATTCCCAGCTGAAATCGCCGTCCAAAACAGAGCACTAGCTGTGCTTCTCATGCTTTCCGGGGCCTGGTCATAGAAAAACTCGAGGTGCCCAATTGACATGAAAGCTTCGGCCATCCCATGAAGCCCATATTGCGGCATTAGCCAAAATACTGATATGGGGATTGTGGAATGGGCTTGGTTTATTAGCCCATGGGCTAATGCGGCCTTTTTTCGCTTTATTTCGATGAACCCAGCAACCAATGTGGCTAGTATTGAGATGACGAACCCAATTCCCATTCTGTGTAGGAAAGTGATGCCTCGGTCCAGCCCAGTGAACTTGCGGGCTATGGGAATGAATATTCGGTCATAGAGTGCAATTGTTGTGAGCATGGAGGTTAAGGTGAAGACAGCCATTGAGCCTGCTGGGATTTGGAAGGACTTTGTGAGGTGCCTGTCCATGGTTTTGGCTTGTTGGAGAGAGAAAGTGCTTTGTTGAGCATAGGCTGTGATTAGGAGGATTCCTGCTGCCCATATCGGTCCCATTCGGATAACCGATTTTAGTTCTTCGACTCGATGAACGGTATTCAGCCTCCATAGGTTGGGTGGTTCTGAAGATTTTATATTGTCTTCTTCGGTCACAATTGCTGCCTTGTCTAGAAATCTGCATTTCACTACATATCAGTGCAAATTTCGTAAAATCAATCAAATCAGACTACTTAGGAATAAACGAGATCACATGCAAATTTCGTCCATAGACATTTCAACTGTTGAAAGTAAAAAATAAACTACTTCCAAAATATAGTGCAGATTTTCTATCTCTATTCCCTATCATTCTCATAAAATCAATCAAACGAATATATGACGTCTTAATGGTTGTTCTGAAGACCTGGGTTCGTGTCTCGTCTTCAAGAGAAATGAGAGAAGTCCCTCTTGGTATTTTGTTCATAATTCCAATGAATTATTATTATTATTTTTTTATTAAAAAAAAGAGGGAAAACTGCATAGAAACTCATAACTAGGCCCAAGCACAACCAATTTTGGCAGCTGCTGGATTAGTTGTGGGCTGTTGCCCATTGACAACCCAACTGGGCCACTTCAGCAAATAGATAAGTCTATTCTCCATACATGGTGCAGGTGCAGAGTAGAATGCAGATAGAGTTGAGTGAGGTGGGAATGACTTCATTCAAGGACCGAAGGCTGCAGATAGATTTTGTTGTGTAGCTAAAAGCAATAATAATAGAAGGGAAAAGTGTGCGGTGCAGCTCATGTGGATTTAGGATTGTGGCCCCAACAACTTTATACGGACACATGGGCAAATGATTTATGAAAATTTGTATTCTTCCTATCGATTATAATAAAAAAATTATATGATAAACAACAAATTACAGCTATGATTCTTTCTTTTAATTTAGAGACGATAATTATTTGTCGTTTGTTTTTTTAAAAAATTGTTTTATTTTGATTTTGGTGCTAACAACAGTTTATAGGAACCCGGCCACCAGTTAAAAGCAATTTATTTTAGGTAACAAAAAATAAAATAAATAACAAACAAGAAAAGCAATAATTATATATATATATATATATATATATAATAAGTAAGTTAATGAGATGAAGATTGGTATCTTAAAGAGGATTCGAGGTAAAGTATGGAGTAAATTGTCTACGCGCTTAAGAGACTTCAGCATCCAACTTAATTAAACAACCTTTTTTTTAAAAAAAAAATATATATTTAATTAAAATTAGTTGATAAATTTGCACGTTTCCTGTTCCATTGGGGTTTCTTATGATAACAATATTGTTACAAGGAAATTTTCTTTTCATACTCCTCTTCTTATATATATATACATCGTTTTCAAAATATCACTTTAAGTCGAATATTTTGAGAAATTGACTGTTAGATTAGATACCTATGTTATGTTTGTCATGTACGAAAAAAATCAGAGTGATTTAACGGTTAGTTTTAATATCATTGTCAAGAACTATTATATTTTTTTATTAATTATAAATATCATAGTTTTTTATAGTGATATTTATTAAAATCTAATAGATGAATCGTTATAATTTTTAGTATACATGACATGTATAAGGAATGTATTGAATCTAACGATCAGTTTATCAAAGTATTTATCATAGATAGTGTTTTGAAAACAATGTATAAAAAGATGTGTCAAAATAGGGTATAAGGGAACGTGACCATATATATATATATATGGGTCAAGTTCCCCTTACACTCTATTTTGACACTTATGTTTACACCTCATTTTCAAAACACTATCTATGATAGATATTTTGACGAACCGACCGTTGGATTCAATACAGTTCTTATGCATATCATGTATACCAAAAATCATAGTGATCCAACGATTAGATTCTAAGAAATGTTACTATAAAAAATTGTTATGATTTTAATTAATAAAAAAAATAATAGTTCTTCAAAATGATATTTTTTAAAAACTAACCGTTGGATCACTCTGATTTTTTTCATACATGACAAACATAAGATAAGTATCTAATCTAACGGTCAGTTTCTCAAAATTTTCTATTTACAATGATATTTGAAAACGAGGTGTAAACATAGGTGTCAAAATAGGGTGTAAGAGGAACCTATCCCTATATATATATATATTTGATTATGAAATAGAAAATGATAAGCTATAAAAAAAATAATAAGCCAAACTAGTTTGTATACATTTACTCTATCAAAAGTTAATTTATAAGAAAATATTAAATGATTCCAACTTTTTCATTTTTATATTTCAACTATCATAACTTGTATGGAATGACATTTATATTCATATAACATTAATATAATTTGATGTGGGTCACATCTCTAATGTAATCAAGTTGGGTCAATAGATACTCTTATCTTATACGGTAATGTTGGTGTTGATTGTTGTACTTGCATAACTTTATCCCTTACATATTTAAATTCTACTGGTCATTTACTTCTCATGAATTAATCTCATCATACATATGACAGTACTGTTTATGCAACTTGTTCTCTAACAGTCTGCTAGTCTCATTATTGTCCCCAAAAAACTTGCTAGAGGGCAGCAGCTGGCACACACAATCATGCAAAGAGAGAAGAGAAAGAGAGAGAAACTTACTTGAGTTGCTTACTATGAAGCAGATTCCCAGCTGTAGAAATAGAAGCATCAAGCTCCTCATTCTCATACAGCAATTTTGGATCAGAAACCATAGGTAGCTTTCTCTTCTTATACGCAGCCACACACACTTGTATCAAACGAGTAAAAGGACTGCCGGAGGGATCCAAATTCCGGTAAAGAGGGTAGCCGGCGATAAACGTAATGATCGAAAGAAACATGGCAACGGTCGGAATTCCTAGGCCCCATCCCCATCCAACGTTATCTTGTATATAAACAAGCACTGTGACAGCCACAAGCATTGATGCCCCCATGCAAAAATAATACCAATTGAAGAAGTTCCATGTCCTAGTCTTTTGTTCAGGATCCGTTTCGTCAAATTGATCCGCCCCGTATGATACCACACAGGGTCGGATCCCACCCGCCCCTATTGCTGTTAGCAGAAGAGATACATAAAGAATTGCCAATTGGCCGGAATCAGCTTCTTGGCATACTTGGTCTCCTAATTTACATGGGGCTGGTCTTAGCTGGGGCAGCACTGCTGATATTGTTAAGCTTGTCATTCCCTGATTACATCAACATATATAGATCCAACTAATTAAGTTCAATATTTAAATAACAATTAACTAGAGCTTAATTAGTATTTGTAACTTAAACAAAAATACTATACAACCAGAAATTTTAACCTGAATTTAAAAACCATCATGATGTGTCATGTTTTGAGTGGTGTGTGAAAAAAATAGAATGATAGAATCTATTTGAAATAAGTACTAAACCACTCAAAGCATGACACATCATGCTGGTTTTTAAATTCGGGTTAAAGTTTCTGGTTGTGTAGCATTTTTCTAAATTAAATTCTAAGTAGTTTATATTGACAAGAATATATCTAAAGACTTTGGCTCAAGTTCATGTGCATGTCTCTCCCTCCGTGGAATGAGGTCCCCGATTTTATCCCTCATGGATGAAAATTGGCTCATTTGTTGCCTTTCTCTTTACGAATTACAACTAACCATAAACTCTACTCATGTATATCGTCTAGCCAAAAATAATATATTACTGATCAAGCATGTAAGCTTGATACAACTGGCTAGAAATTCCGCCTAAGAGAATATACATATGTATTGTTTTGGATAATCTTTAAGATAAATAATACAATATTTTATGATGAGGTAAGCAATTCTATGTTTGTATTCTTGGAGAGAGAGAGAGAGAGAGAGAGAGTATTAACTATTTGGTATATAATGGAAGCAAGAGTTATAGTCCAGAAGCGTCCCGCAAAGGAATCGGCGAAGAAGGCACCGAGCAAAGGGGTCAAGCTGGCAGTCCCTCCCAAGTTGGTGAGAGTGTTGGCTGCTTTGGTTATAGGCATATGAAGCTCTTGTGTTAAGTAGCTAATCATATTTGTACTAAAACCCACCACTGCCAACTTCTCACAAACCTCATTTGCTGCACCAAAAAACAATTCATAACCATCATAATAATCAAAACCGTAATCTCCAAAAACATCAAAAACAAGAAGAATGTTTCATTGCATGAAATTAATTAAGCTTACCAAAGATGAAGGGCATTGTGACTAGCCCACCCTTGGTCCTTTTGACATGGGTGCCTTTCTCTTCCTTCATTTTTTCCATCTTCTCTCTCTCTCTCTCTCTCTCTCTAAGTTTTCCGGTGCTTGAAATAGCTCCCCAGGCCCCATTATTTATAGGCTGCATGAAGGTTTTTAACATAGTAACTAATGGCTGTAATTTTCCTTATCGCTAACATTTATTTATTTGCTAGATCGATCTATGGCCACAAATGCTAGTACTTGAATTGTCACCAGTGTATGGATAAGTGACAAAAATTTGTTCATTACAGAACTTATGAATTATGATACACGACAGATTTGGACAAGTCAAAGAAATTTTTTAAAATCATTTCAACTTTGTACTGATGAAATCTATTATTGCATAGGTGATGTGTGATGGACGCGGTTTTGGTGAAAGCTAAGAGCATCTCCAATGCAAAAGCCAAATTTGGCATCCCAAAAAGCACTAGCTGATGCCAAATTCTAAGCCCATTTGGCACTTTGGGATGCCAAATTTGGCTTTTTGGCATCCCCTAGTGCTTTTTGGGATGCCAAATTTGGCTTTTGCATTGGAGATGCTCTAAGGGGGAATGGACTGGACCATATTTCTTTTTTTGCTTTTTGTTTTTTGTTTTTTTCCTTTTTGGTGGGGAATGTGATGGACTGGACTTTTCTACATAAATGAGAAAAATATCAAACAAAAACAAAAAGAAAAACAAATGTTTTAGATATTGAGGATACACATACAGTCCGATCTAGTAAGCATATGCCGACTTTCGCGAAAGTCGGTATGAATTTCATAGGAAATTGTGGGATGCATATTTTGAAAAACCGACAGTTGGATTGATATCCTTTTTATGGATGTCACGTCTACCAATAATCACAGTGATTCGATGTATGCATCTCAAAATACATATTATAAAAAATTATGATGGCTGAATTAAATTGTCACAATTTTTTTGAAATCGATACTTGGATCACTATGATTTTTGACAGACGTGACATTCATAATAAGAGCATTTAATTCAATGGTTAATTTTTTAAAATATGTATCCTATAATTCTCTATATTTTATACTGATTTTGAACTTGGCATATGTTGATAGGATATCTTTTTTTGTATATATACGGCTAGTGGAATATGGGCCTATATACTGGTAGTCGAATCAGATGAATTTAAGGGGACAAAAGGATCTTGACAGACAGATTCTCCTCAATCCCTCTCGTGATTTTTCTCAGTTTGCCAGGCCAGAACTCGACATTAGGGCTGTTTAGTCATTCAGAAGGAAATTTTTGCTTAATTAATTTACAAAATGACCCATCTATGCTTCTAATAAAGTAATAATAACTAATCAATCACTATGGTTCTGTTCGGAATGAGGATGGGAGAAAATGAAAGGAGAGGTATCGACCTGCACAGAATCCTTCTGTCCAGTTGGGTTTGTTAGTTAGTGCTACATTTTGTCATTCTTTAGGAATGATGACAAGATGGGTGATGGGATTATTACTAGGCCAAGATATATATACGTGTCGTGCTTTTAAATCTCGTCATGTCAATACGTATTAGCTACTAAGGGGTAGTTTGGTAGCGATTCTGTTTCTTAAAATAGGAAAGGACCACATTGTATTTGTTCTGTTTTCAGGGTTTTTCTTAAAAAATAAAATAAGATAAAATTCTTTAATAAAGAAGAACATGTTCTTAGATACTCAAGTTCATTTTCGAAAAGAAATTTGCTCAAGCTATTCAAAATTTATATTTCTTCCAACTCACATGGTGACTTGGAGAATAAAAGTTTGGATTTGGCAATAAAAAAAAGAGTATTTGAAACGTCGGTCACATCATCTATTATATTTTAAAAACATATAACAATTCTCTTTTAATTCAACAATTTTATATCCAATAATTCTATATCGCCATACACTTTAATCCGAAATTAAAAGCCACCATGATTTGCCGTGGTTTGAGTGGTGTATGAAAAAAAAGGAAAGCTATTTGAGATGAGCGACCTCACCACTCAAAGCAAGACATATCAGGGTAGTCTTTAATTTCGGGTTAAAGTGTCTAGTGATATGGTCTTTTTCTTTTATATCACTTGACACTTTAACCCCAAATTAAAAACTATCCTGACGTGTCATGGTTTGATTGGAGTGTGAAAAAGAGAGAAGCAGTTTGAAAGGAGAGACCCCACCACTCAAAGTATGACACATCAGGCTGATTTTTAATTTCTAGTTAAAGTGTCTTGTGGTATAAATTTTTTCTTTTAATTTATATATATATGTGGATGGTATAAAACAAAAAGACTAACAATAATTGGAATGCAATCAACTAGGACCATTAAACCACATAGAGGGGGAAAAAAAATCTCATTCTTGCAAAAGCCATGATGCATATTTGCATATAAGAAAATGGGTGGCAGCCCTCCACCCGTAAATTGTATGTGGTGTTGATGGAAAGCTTGATCATGTAAAAACGACAAATTCTTGTTTACATTTTTTTACCCAATTTTTTGAAAGTATATTACTATAAAGAAAACATTAACAGTGAATCAAACGCGTTCTTTATAGGTTTTGGACAAAAGAATATCTACGTTTTTGAACCGCCCATGATTACAGGTCTTCAGGCTTTCCCTACCCGCATATTTTTATATTACCAGAAACATATATATATATATATTGATTAGTTCATTTGAAACATATTTTAAAAATAAATTTTAGGGATATAGAAGTTAGAACGCTGCTCATAAATTAAATTTTATCAATTTGGCGACATTCCAACCATATTTCTTTTTTCTGTAATTTATTTTTTTGGGATGATGATTTTAAGAAAAGTTGTTCAACATGCTTCTGCACTATGGATTTGGCAGCCATTAGCTTCTAAACAAGTGGGTACAAACAATTCAATTTTGGGCTGAATTAACTAATACGATTTCAGATCAGTGGCACAGTCGTTTGGACATCTAGGTTGAAAACAAATACCTACGTACGAGTAAGCTAGGAAACTATTGCATGTCCATGATTACACAAATGGTGGGAAAAGCAATATATATAAGGGCTTCTGTTAAATATAAGTTGCACCTAACATAAACCGTTTTGATTAGATTAACTGTTTATGAATTTTGAAAAATCTAACTGAAAAAAATTGGTGACATTTTAAAGAAGAAAAAAAATCACAATTTTTTACTATAATATTTTTCAAAAACTGACCAATGGATCACTGTAATTTTTGGCGAACATGAAATTCATAAGTAATTCATCTAATCCAACAACGTATTTTTAAAAATATGATATGCATTGACTTCTATAGATTGAGGTAACCTATATATATTTGAAAATATGATAAAGATTTAATATGGTCTGACAACTTTCCTACATCCCACGACTCAAGAACTTCGATCGAGGATTCATTCCGGTCACCATATGATATCAGTGGAACAATTAGTGACCAAATCTTTAACACCAATCATTTTTCATATATAAAATAAATAAATAAATGAAAATCAAAATTCAATCTCTCTCTCATTTTAACACCTTCTCCGGGATTAGCAAAATATAATTTTTATTTTTTTTTAAATGTAAAAACTTATAGCTTCTTTGTTTCAAAATAAAATAAAATAATTCAAGTCTCCATGCCAGGTTCATACATCTTACATCTTATTTTTGTTGGAGTAAAGTAGTGCACAACTTCTCACCAAATTATTTAAAGTGCTCGGTCACCATAATTACCAACTTTCTGCAATTCTTTTATTTTTTTAATTTTATGAATCGTGACAAGGCATTTTAAAGTAAATAAAAGAAAGTGAAATCCGACGTAAATATCGATGAAGAAATGCGTATTTGAAATAAAGGCTGTCGGCAGGCATCCATCATCATCATTAGGTGATCGAAAGAAATTATTTAAAACAAAAAAATCTCGTACGGACTAAAATCTTATATATACGTACTGGCTTAATTCCTTCGAGTCTGTTGCACAACCAAATGATAAATGATAGAAGTTGGCGTGGTTGCGGTGATATGCGCACACCCGTGAACCTTAATAGAATTGATTCATTGACGTGAGAGATGATGCAATCATGAGCCGGCCCTGGTTTTGATAATGTGAAACGTATTCCAGTAACTATGTTTAATTATCTCCTTTCCAAAATAGAGAGTACATACAATGCAAGCATCCCCTGTATTATCAGTGAAGATCACATTTGATGACCAGCCCACGTGTCCCTCCCTCCCTCTCACTCTCTCAAAATATTCTAGAATTGACACATGAAGCAAGTGGTCGGTCCATAGCAGTTGAGACCAGGCATGGGACCCACCAGGACCAGACTAGCCAGTTTGTATCATTTTGAACTTGTCCTAATAAGGCACTATATGGTTTTGATATGTGGAAGCAGGAAGGCCACGCAATATTGCAAACAGAGGTACGTGGTCACAATACGTGTCCTTCTGAAGGCACATTTGTTTTTCCTTACTTTTCTCTGCCATTTTCTCGACAACCAAACACAAGTTTGGATCTAAGTCCATCTTTTTCTAATTGTATACACGTACGTTCTAGCCTTCTAAGGAACTTTATGAGATTTCGTGAACATTATTATTCAATGGTGCACGCCTACGGAGAGTGATTGTGGAGAGTCATGTCACGAAGATGTGATCTTTTTGAATGTGAAATTTCATGGGATGGAAGTTGATGATCAGATTGAAAGTGTCTTACCTTTTTAAGTATGCTTTTTTTTTCGTCTGAACCTTTTTTTTATGTTGGATTGGAAAAGAAATAAAGTAACCACCGCCTGTGACGAGTGAGGTTTTATTTCGTACTGATCCTACCGCCGCAGAGAGAAACAATCAACTCACGCAACTTTTAAAATGATGAGTTAGAGTGCAAGGTGTCACCGAGGCGATGCTTCGACGGCACCCACTTACATATTCAAATTCAACAATGTATGAGTAAGTTTTTTTTAGATTTTTAAACCAAAACTTAATTATAGCTCTTGTTTTTTCTATTCATGAAAAAACCGTGCTTATCGTGGGGTTGATACGTGTCGGGTCGGGGCTTTGGGATCCGATTCGATAGGTGTTATCCGATCTGGTGGGTATCATCCAATCAATCAGCGTTACTCGACAAGATTAATCAGAAACCACATCTTCATTCCTTATGATTGCTGGATGACTCTAACAACTGACTCATGCGCAGTGAGGCGCGGGATGATTATCAAGTAGAGTATTGCTATATATCCCAAAAAAATCATTTCAAATTAATTTTAGTTTTCATTTTTTATTAATTAAAGAATTTGCTAAAAAAGAGAAGGGTTATATCAACCATCACATAATTTGGGATACACTTTTGAAACAACGTTTTTTAAGAGATATAGCATTTTTCTTATCAGGTAAGGCAAATCATTAAATAACTGCCCAACCACTTTTGTCAATAGTTAATTGTGATAAGAGACAGAGTAATGGGCTTTGATGCTGACATATGGCTAAATATGCACCATCCACGTGGCGATCTCATTCACCATCCTTAGTAAAAGCACTTTCTCCCTCTTATTCAAGGTATGTAGCTGACACTCCATCTCTAGACTGTGTTTTTTCTCTCTACTTGCTCTAAAGACTAACTTGATCGTCGGAACTTTGTAAGAAAATACCACATCGATGTTCACGTTCGAGAGTGTAGATCTACCGCTATGTCCGACCTTAGAGGGCACCGATCCATTACTCTTTTTCGACATCATCAATTCCCACCAATCAAATTAGTCCATTAACTTATACCAATAAATTACTTATAAATGACCCTATAAAAATTACCTTACGCAATTGTCGCGTTACTACACTTCATAATACATTCCATATATATTTATACAAAAATCTTTCTATCAATACATGCTCACTTTCGTGATATGTAAATTTAAAAAATTAACTATTAAATTAGATAATATACATATTTATGTCACTCTATATATCTACTCTTATCGTAAAAGAGAAGGCTCCCACAAAATGACAAAATTTGTGGTTCCGTTGATAGACGACAAAATTAGGGAGAAAGACTCAAGTTGTTGAGGACCACATTATGGAGTGCAAAACAGTGCCATTTGGAGGAGACTTTGTATAATGCATCACATAGAATAATGAAAGCATACCATTTAACCTAAACAATATTTTGTTTATTATATATAGAGCAGTTTGCTACGCTGATGTGGCGGTCCTATAATTGCTTCTCTCATTTATTCTCTTCTCTCCTTAATTCTCTCACTTTCTTCATTTTAATTGGTTGATTTTATTTTATTTTATTTGTAAAAAAATCTCATATAAGCACTCATTTTCTTCACTCTTATTGGTTGATTTTTCTTCTCTCTCTTTCAATTGGTTTTAATTTATATTAAGATGAGAATTGATTTCAATTTTGAAAGCAACCCTTCCTCTCTCTCTCTCCATCAAGGGAATTGCCCTCCTATCTCTATCTCTCTCTTTCTCTCTCTCTCTCTCTCCACGGCAGGCAGCCCCACCTCTCTTCTCTCTCTCTCTCTCAATTGGTTTTAATTTATATTAAGATAATAATTGATTTCAAAGTGATAAGAGGCTGCCACATCCATAATAAATACGCAGATAAGAAGTCCATTCTCTTCTCTCCTTAATTTTCTCCGTTTCTTCACTCTTATTGGTTGATTTTACTCTCTCTCTCTCTCTCAATTGGTTTTAATTTATATTAAGATAAGAATTGA
>JAESVK010000750.1:797507-847309 GCA_017140935.1 Hamamelis virginiana
TGTAGTAACTTCACGTTATCTGCTAATGTAAAGTTAACCTCCGGTGATAAAGTCATTAGTTATTTGGATTATTTCAAAGCATTGTCACATAATTCTTCAATGTAATAACTCCAACCCAATAACTGTCATAGGAATAGATTACTTAACCCCAGGAGTTCCCCCACTCAAGAACGAACTGGACAAGTTTAAATGCAAACTTCAATGAGGAAATAAAGCAAGCAGGCAAATAAATTCTCCCAACAACACAGAATTCCATAAATAAAGGACTCGCTTTATAGAAACAAGACTATCTCATAATTAAGCAGTTAGGCAAATGAACCAATCACTATGTAAATTCAACTTAAATGCCAATCACTTCACTCAAGTTACCAAAACTTCAAAATTCGAATTTATATGCAATTCGCGAACCTATTCAAGTAACTAGATTGTAGTCTTATACATTGCAAAACTTTATCCATATTCCCTAATTCACAAAGAAAATGAGCAATTAGAGCATAAATTCACAACATACGATCCGATTACACACATATCATATTAATATCACGCATACAGAGCCAAAAACCTAAACCCCGCGAGCCGAATCAACGCAGAGTCAGTAAAACTGTAGAGAACACAATTCAAATAATAATTATCCATCAATTTAGGGGTAAAAGTTAAAACATAACCGGAAGAGCAAAACCCTAGCAGATATACATATAATTATGATCGGAAACTGGAATAGAAGAAGAGGCAAACCGTGTCTTCAGCTTTCACTTCGATTTCGAAGTGAGAACCCTTCAGCGTCTTCACGAAAATCTTCATCTTCTCCTCAATCTTCGTCCGTACAGTCTTGATTTCCCTGGTGCGGCCTTGTCAATTGAGAACTAATGAGAGTTTTGAGAGAGAAAATTGAAGGCACACGAAGGCAGCTCAGTCCCAAATTCGGACCCTTTATATGTATACCCCTCTGCCAAGCAAGAGATGAGCCTTAACTCCCCACGCGCTACTGAAAGGGTGTTAGTGAGCGTTAGTATTGTTTCTGTAGATGGTGTGCACTGTTTGAATGTGCGTGTTTATCATTCTCGGCAAAGGAGAGTGGGCATGGGTTTTATCAGAAAATTAAAAGCAGGAAAATGAAAAATAGAGGGAGCTAGATTTTCGTGTCTGACACGGACTCTGGGTCGGGTTCTCCCTTCGGGATACGCATGGCACCTGTAAAAGTTACACATTACCGCTGGTTGAACTTTTATGCCAAGTGCTGGTCAAGAAAAGAATTTTTATATTAAATAGAATGGGGTTTTGTTATGGAAAATTCCATTCTCCTTTTTTTTTTTATCATTTTTAGGGCATTTGATCAATTTGGAACAACTATTTTGAAAAATCAATTGTTAAATTTAATATTTTATTTATATCTATCATGAATGCAAAAAATTACATTGATCTAATTGTCGATTTTTGCAATTTTGAAAGAAATTGTAAACAATAATAATAAAATAATGATAAAAAATCATCACAGTCTATTTAAAAAAAAAAATGACCGTTGGATCAATGTGATATTTTGCATTCATAATATGTATACATGACGCATCAAATCTAACAATCAGTTTATCGAAATAACTATTCCAAGTTGATCGGATACAATAGAGAGGACGAATAGAATTGTCTTTCTGTTATAGGTAAGGTGATCTTTATAGGGCTCTATGAAAATCATATTTGAAAAACTAACTGTTGGATTAGATAGACTGCTTATGGATTTCATGTTCGTCAAAAATTATAATGATCCAACAGTCAATTTCTGAAAAATCTAATTGAAAAAATTTCGTGACATTTTAAATAACAAAAAAGTCACAAATTTTTACTATGACATTTTCAGAAACTGACTGTTGGATCACTGTAATTTTTGGTGAATATGAAATTTGTAAGCAATTTATTTAATCCAATAATCAGTTTTTCAAAATATGATCTACATTTAACCCTATATAAATCACCTTACACAAAGTAAAAGCCCTGTTAAATGAAACTATAGACCAGCTATTACATCATGTTTATGCCAGGATAAAGGAGATGAAGCATTAAAATATATTTTTGAAGTCCAAAAATTTAATTATCTTCAATTTCCATAAAAATAAAAACATATTACTAATTTTTTTTATGCTTTTAGGCTGAACATGGAGTGAATTGCTTTAAGAAAAAAACATGTGGGCTAATAATTGTATTTTTGGATTTCAAAAGCACATTTTAATACTCTCTTCTGTCTATCCAAACAGGACCTTAATAAATTTCGGTATAATGAAAAATTAAAATATTTTTAAATGTTTTTTTTCAAAGATTAAAAGTACCAAATTGAAAAAAATAAAAACAAAAAAATAAAAAAATAGAGAAAACGAGAGATTGTAAGTATAGACGATTGTTTTTTTTTCAAAGATGAAAGAACCAAATTAGAAGAAAACAAAGAGACAAGAAAAGGAAAGATTGTGAGTGAAGACGATTTGGATCTTCTATAGGCATCAATGGCCATGACAGATAACCTTCTATTTGAATAATTGCATGTCAAATCGAAACAATGTCGCAAGGTATAATTTCATCAGTCCAATCGACACTTTTCTATTGATTGAGTTTTAATTGGAGGTCTACTTTGTTCTTCCTTTCATATCTTTGTCGACAAAACATTAATAATATATGAATGTACATTTTAAAGGACGTTTCTAGAGGTACTATGTGTTCTATATGGTGTAGCCTGCAAAATTTCAAAATAAAATATACGCCTCAAGTCACGTTACTATATCGTTTTCCTAAATACAATATTTGCCCCCACCAAATATGTGCACCGGATTAACAGCAAATTCACCTTAGGATAAAATAAGGTTGATTTATAGATCCACTATCTACGTATGCACCAACGAAAAATAGAGCAGAATACCCTTGTGATTTACTCCAATTAAACCAAGGCACTGCGTTTCAATTATGTAGTAATTAGAACGCATAATGAAAACCAGAACCCAAAACTGGAAACACTAGAGAGAGAGAATTCAGAAGAATATCAATTCTGAATGAGATACCTAAATGATCTGGATGGACCCCTATTTATAGAGGGATCCGTGCCCTTTGGTTGCGTCGGTTCGTACCCAAAAGGTACTTGTTTGGATCCGCGCGCGGGTCAGCTTGGCAGTTAAGACTGCTCTGCTTCAAGTCTGCACACTTAGGCCCATTTGGAAACCCAATATAATTTTACCCAAAAAAGAATAGGGTCCATTGGATCTAATGACCCAACCCGACTTGGAGCAGAGCGGGGCGGGCGCACGTGTGGTTTTGGGTCCAAGCCCAATTTTGCTTAGGTTCTCCATCCCCACAAAACTTTGGTACCCCTTGGGACCCAACCCATAAGTCCAAACTAAGAACTTATAAAGCATTTAACCTTCTAATGTTTTTCCAATGTGGGACAAGTGCAAAAATGCACTTTCAAGCTTTCTAATGAACAAAGTAAATTTTCAAAAACCTTAATATAAAACTCATTTTAAAAACGCTTTATTTTGAAAATATTCAACACTATGGATGTCGGCGGGGCGGGGCGGGTTTTGACTTTTCCAATCCCGTCCCGTGACTAAAAATCATTTCTCAATCCCAACTTGAAACGGGACGGGACAGGATGAGAATTATGCGGGACAATGCGGGTTTTCCCATCGGGTTTGAGAAAATAATTAAAATACTTTTTAAACTTCAATAATATTTTATTTTGGAATGAATCATAACCATAATCTCAACTAATTTTGATTACTATTTAGGATTATAAGTATTTGTAGTTAAAACAGATATTTATACACACTAACTTGGTGAAAAGAATAGAAAAAAAATAGAAAAAATAAAAATCTTAAAACACTAAATAGTGTAAATAAATAAATAAAAATTTAATATAATTATATATACATAGATATTCGGAGCGGAGTGGGTTGGAGAAGCCATATCCCATATCCGTTCCAAATCCTATAGGGTTTTTAATTTTTTTCTCAAACCCTATAGAGTTTTCAAATCTATTTCATAAACCCTTCCCAATAGGGATGGGACGGATTACCCTTTTAACCCATCTCATTGACATCCCTAAGAGGTATCACTTGAAATATTTTAACATTCACATTGTACCACTTGAAGTATTACATTCCTAATTTTCCTTCTTTATGTGTGTGTGTGTAAAAAGGAGAATGGGAGAGGAGAATCTTGTGCTAAGTATTCACTAGGCAATGGTGAGTTGGCTTTCTACGAACTATTACATAAGTGTTCGTTGTGGAAGAACTTTTTAAGTGGGCATTTATTAATATATTTCTTTTAGGGTGTATTCGCTTCACTGGATTTAGGACTTAGGAAATATCAATTCCAGGGAGTTGAAGAGATGGGGATGTTTGACATGCTTAATTCATAGGATTCATGATTCTCGAATGATCTCAACAACCCCAATCCATGGAAAATAAAACTTCCATCCAAAAGTGGATGAATTGATAA
Source organism: Hamamelis virginiana (assembly GCA_017140935.1). Taxonomy (NCBI): domain Eukaryota; kingdom Viridiplantae; phylum Streptophyta; class Magnoliopsida; order Saxifragales; family Hamamelidaceae; genus Hamamelis; species Hamamelis virginiana. The sequence goes on from JAESVK010000750.1 coordinate 801,981, forward strand.
ATCCCACACTGACACTGGCGAGTGGCAAAAATAAAAATAAAAAATAAATTCAAACTCCTCTCTCTCTCACTATATATATACATACAAACACACACTTATACATGACCGGAGTCAGCAAACCCTCAACATCTGCAACTTTCAATGGGGGAGCCTACAAAATTATCTTTAGTTTGCTCAATCACCTTCGCTTGATGTTTTACTTTTCAGTAGAGGCGGCAAAATTAGTTCAAACCCATTCACCCGTACAAATTCATTTAGTAGTAATAGGTATGGATTGGTCATTTTAATAAATGGGTCATAATTGGGCCACCCAATTAAATCCATTTATAATTGGGTTGGATATGGGTAACCCACTAGGTACCAAACTAATTAAACTCATTTATATGATTTTTGTTCTTAGGTTTGTGACATATACCCATTTAATTAGTACCATATCTTAACCCATGCTCATATATCATGGGTCGACCCAACCCACGAACCCATATATCATTGGTAGACCCGTTTTATTTTTAATTTTTAAATGCATATACATACCAACAAAAAAACTTAAAATAAAATAAAATTGCCGTATTTAACAACAAAATTTAACATGTTATGTTTATCTTCTATATAAAAAAAACTAATACCATATCTTGACTCATTTAGACTCATGCCCATATATAATGGGTCGACCCGTCCCACGAACCCATATTTCATGGGTCAACTTATTTTTTTTTTTATTTTTTTTTTTAACACATATACACGCCAACAAAAAAAAATAAAAAAAAAAATTGCCACATTTAACAACAAAATTTAACATGTCATATTTAAATTTTCAACAAAAATTGCGTTCTTACAGTTATTCTAAATGTCACAATTTTGCAGTCAATTTTTTCAAAAACCAATCGTTAGATCATATTGATTTTTGGTAAGCATGACATTCATAAGATGTTTATTTTATCAAATGATCAATTCTTTAAAATATATTCTGCAATTGATCCTACAGAAACGCAGAATGCTAAAATATATAAAACTGAAGATTTTTTGACATAAGGGCACATGATTCTCTTTTTGGCCAAATGTTACATATTTTCACAATGACATTTTTCAAAAACCAACCGTCGGATCACTGTGAGTTTTTGCAGGCATGACATACAGAAAAGGGGAATCTAATCCAACGGTCAGTTTTACGAACTGTCATACCTACAAAAACTCATTGTGATGCCCCTCTTCTGTATGCAAAAACTCACAGTGATCCGATGGTTGATTTTTGAAAAAACTGATTTCAAAATTGTGACATTTTGAATGACTGTAAGAATGCAGTTTTTGTTGAAAATTTAAATATAACATGTTAAATTTTGTTGTTAAATGCGGAAATTTTATTTTATTTTGTTGACGTGTACATGCGTTTTTTTTTTTTTAAAGGTCGACCCATTATATATGGGTTGAAGGGTCGGCTCGACACATGAAGAGAGATCTCGAACGAGATTTGTGTAAATATGACATGTTAAATTTTGTTGTTAAATGTGGCAATTTTATTTTATTTTTAGTTTTTTTGTTGGCATGTATATATATATATATGCGTTTTAAAAATAAAAATGAAAATCGACCCATGATATATGGGTATGGGTCTAAATGAGCCAAGACATGGTACTAGTTTTTTTATATATAAGATAAATATGACATGTTAAATTTTGTTGTTAAATACAGCAATTTTATTTTATTTTAAGTTTTTTTGTTGGCGTGTGTGTATATATATATGGGTTCATGTGTCGGGTCGGGTCGACCCATGATAAATGGGTATGGGTCTAAATGGGCCAAGACATGTTACTAGTTAAATGGGTCATGTACATTTTGTAGTCCAATCCATTTGGACCCAACACAAACCCACACAAATCCACCCGTTTGCCACCCCTACTTTTCACTAATACTTCGGCCAAGAATAAGAGAACAGAGAGAGAGAGAGAGCGAACTTCATTTGCAGTTGGCCAGTTGCTAGTCCGCTGCTGCGGTCTCTTTCTCACTCCACTGCGTGTGGAGTGATTTAGCCCTATAGAGGTCAATTTTTAAAACACCTATGTGGATCGAATATTTTGAGAAACTGACCATTGGATTAAATATTCTTCTCATACCTGCCAAAAATCACATTAATTCAACGGTTAGATTTTTAAAAAATCTCACTAAAAAGAACTGTGATGTTTCTAATTATAGTAATTTTCATCGTGACATTTTCAAAAACCAACCGTTGGATTATTATGATTTTTTGTATACATGATAAATAAATATATATATATATATAAAGAAAAGTATCTAATTCAATAATTGATTTCTCGAAATATTCAATCCAGATTTGGGTTTTCAAACGGATTATAAAATTAATGGTAAAAAGAATGGTAAGGGGAACTTGACCCATATATATTTATATTTATGTATTTGAGAAAATCAATATATTTTAAAATATTAAAAAAAATAAAAAATCAATCTCGTGAAGACACTATTGGATTACACCATATATTTCTCAAGACCATCCGAACAATAAACTTTTAATTCTTGAGAATTCCAACTCACTGGAATTTAAATTCTCGAAAGTTTTAGATTATTGAGAATTTCAACTCTTAACAAACGATTAGAATACACCCATGATAGTGAAGATACACCCGACAGTAAAAATACACCCAAAACACTGAAGATATAAGGATAGTGAAAATATACTTCAGGGCATTGAAAATACGAGGACAATAAAAATACACTTCATGACAGTGAACAGTGAAAATATAAGACAATGAAAATAAAAACACTTCAGGACAGTAAAAATAGAAGACAATAAAAATACACCTAGCTTTAGTAGAATAGTGAAAATACAAGTGCGCGTTAGATGGACAGAATGCACTGAAATTTAAAGCAGTACCATTAGCATTTTCCTTTTAAAAATCAGGTCACGTGGAATAAGCGTTCAAATCTTTTCTGTTAGGATGCCTCATATCATGTAGTAATAGTAAATGGCTCGCCTCACCGTAACGTTCTCTTGAATTCTCAAAACTTCCCCATTTTCTCCCACCACCTTTAAAAAAGAAAAAAGAAAAGAAGAAGAAGTTTGAAACAGATTTGAAAAAGTTTGTACACAAATAAAAATGTGAAGTGGACTTAAACCTTCGGTTAGGGGTGGCAAATGGGCGGGTTTGGATTTGGTATAAATGGGTTGGACCATAAAATGTACATAACCCATTTATGACCCATTTAAGGTATCATGTTTTGACCCATTTAGACCCACCAACCCATATATCATGACCCAACCCAACCCGATCCGCGAACCCATATATCATGCCAACAAAATAAAATAAAATTGCCACATGTAACAACGAAATTTATCATGTCATATTTAAATTTTCAATAAAAACTGCATTCTTACAGTTATTCAAAATGTCACAATATTGCAGTCATTTTTTTTTTAAAAATCAACCGTTGGATCATCCTGATTTTTGGTAGGCATGACATTCATAAGATGAGTATTTTATCCAATAGTCGATTTTTTAAATATATTCTGCAACTAATCCTACAGAAGCGCATAATGTCAAAATATATAAAATTGAAGGTTTTTTGACATGTTAAATTTTGTTGTTAAATGCGGCAATTTTATTTTATTTTGTTGGCGTGTATATGAGTTATTATAAAAATTTAAAAATAAATAAATAAATAACGGGTTGACCCATGGGTCGGTGGGTTGGATCGACCCATGAAGAGATATCTTGAACGAGATTTGTATATATATATATATATATATATATCATGTTAAATTTTGTTGTTAAATGTGGCAATTTTATTGGCATGTATATGCATTATTTTTTTTTTTAAAAAAAAAGAAAAAAACAAAACAAAGCGGGTCGACCCATGATATATATGAGTTGGTGGGTCGGGTCGGATCGGGTTGATCCTTTAAAAGAGGGATCTCGAACGAGATTTGTATATATATGACAAGTTAAATTTTATTGTTAAATTCGGTAATTTTATTTTAAGTTTTTTTTTTTTTTTGTTAGCCTGTATATGCATTTAAAAATAAAAAAAAAAACGGGTCGACCCATGATATATGGGTTGGTGGGTTGGGTCGACCCATTATATATGGGCATGGGTCAAGACATGGTACTAATTAAGTGGGTATATGTTACAAACCTAACAACATTATATAAATAGATTTAATTAGTTAGGAACCCAATGGGTGCCCATGGGTTACCCATATCTAACCCAATTATAAATGGGTTTAATTGGGTGGCCCAATTATGATCCGTTTATTAAATTGTTTCAACCCAAACCTAATAATGTTGGGCGGGTTTGGGCAAATTTTGCCAGCCCTACCTTCGGTCACCTTGCACGGTTCACAGGTGAATTAGCCCAAGTTGTGTTTCAAATAATGGGAACTCAATCAGGCCCATTGGGTTTCATTGAAGGCCCACCGATGTCGAAGCATGGGAAGCGTTAGGTCTATAAGCTCAGTGATGGAGTTCACACTCAGTGTATCAAATATTCAATATTACTGATTTGCTACATCTGAAAAGGCTTTGTCACAAGTCGTGAAACCCACCAAAAAGAGAAATATTGTCATGTGCAAGTCACATGAGTTTAACCATCAAGTCTATAAATTATCGGCTAAAATCGTGTGCAAGTCATTAAGGCCACATATTTCTCTTTTCTTCTGAATATATATATATATTTTTTTTGGATAACTCAAGGCGTCCGGACCAGCTTATGCGCACCTTGACTAATCATTTTTTTTTCAAATATGGTCAATAGTGAATCACCTGGTTTTGAAATATGTTCATGGGCAATAAATTTAATGCTTTGTTTGGATTAAAAGAAATGTTGAAAATTGCATTGATATGAATTTCATTCCAAAGCATCTTTTCTCTTTTCTTTCATTTAAGTTCTCTGAGATCCAAACATTGACTAAAGGAAAACGAAATTTGACTCATATACGCATTTGCCTTTTTCTGGCAAGGAAACTATTGGGCTCTTCCAGGGCCCAAGCCCACAATAACAAATTCCATAAATCCAAACCCAATTCTGCACTCAGGGCCGGCCCTGGGTTTTGGGGGGCCTCAAGCAAGTTCCAAGAATGAGGCCCTTCTATATTTTGACATATAAAAAAAATTGCATAACTTAGTTTTATTTTTTGGATAAGTAAGAATTTATTGATCCAAAGAGGCAACAATGGGTTATGGGCAGCTACAAATTTTTTGGGCCTCTCAATTTTAGAGGGCAACTGGACTTCAAAATATAAGGGGAGATTTTTTTTTTTTTTTTTTAATTAGAATGGCCAATGGATTATAGCCTTATAGGAAGTGGGCCACAAAATTTTGGGGCCCCTCAAATTTAGGGGCCTCAAACAATTTTTTGAGGTGGCAAACATGAAGGGCCGGCCCTGTCTGCACTCCAAGGTGGGGACCTCATCATATCGAAAAATATTTTATGCCAAAAATGTCCTTCATTTGATACTTTCCTCACAAATCATAAGAATTTAAAATCACAATATCTAGAAAGAATTAGAAATCAGTAATTAGGTTACATTTGGTTGAGAGTTTCGTTCCCCAAATAAGGGGTAAAAAAGCAATGAAAGTTTGAGCATGAGAATGGGTTTTATAAATTTTTTGAATGACCATTTTTAAATGACCAACATGCCCTTTTCTTCAGACTCCCAATAAATATTATTCCACCCATGTCCTTCCTCACCAAATGTTATTACCATTATTAGGTAATTAAAAAACCCAAAAAAAAATGAGATTCTATTATTGCTAACCAAAGGCAGCCTTAGAGTTTTCCTCTTTCTACGACATTTCAGAGGAAATAAATAAAAATTTCTTTCCTAGCATGAGGGCTGAAAAAAAAAATCATTAAATGATCATTTCTTTTTGGGTTAAAATTAAATGATCATATTATGGTAACATACCACACATTCTTTTCATTCGAATGAGTGAAACTCAAATACTATTTGTGTTTTTTTCTTTAGAGAAAATTACACTTTGTCCTCTAAACTATCGGTTATTTTTATATTATCCCTGTGATTACAATTGCATTAATATATTCCATAAACTATTAAATTGTATCAAATTATTCTATAAAAATTTAAATATAAATATTTATTAAAATGTAAAATTTTCAAGATGAACTTTTGTGAGAAAGAACAGGTTTATGTGGGGCCATGGACGTAGCTAGCATGGGGCAAGGGTGGGCAACTGCCCACCCTGACATTCTAAAAAAAAAATAAAATTATATCAATATCGCGTTGAGCTATTTTATTCCGTCATTGATGTGCAACTTCTTGAGCTTAATAGTCGTTTCACCGAGGCAAACACTGAATTGCTTCTTAGTGTGGCATGCTTGAGGCCAAGTGATTTTTTTTTTATACTTTTAACAAGCAACAATTGATTCGCTTAGCTATACTTTATCAAACATATTTTTCTGCATTCAATCTTGCTGTGCTTGACAATCAATTTGAGAATTATGTTATTGATATGTGCTCTTCTAGTGACTTTTCACAATTGAAAGGGATTGGTGCTTTAGCTCAAAAAAGGTTGAAAAAAAAAAAAAAACAAAACATAGTGTAACCATTAGTTTACTTGATTTTGAGATTGTCAATTACCCTCCCAGTTGTGATTGCCACTGTAGAGAGGGCATTTTCTGCAGTGAAAATTATGAAGAGTTGATTGCTCAACCAGATGGATGATCAATTGATGAATGATAGCTTGATTGGATATATTGAGAAAGACATATTTGATGGCATTGATAATGAGGTTATCATACAACACTTTCAAAAACTGAAGACTCGAAGGGACAATTGTAATCTATTAGCGAATATTTTATTAATATGAATTATTTTTTGATGATTAAGTTTCATTTACTAGTATTTTTGTGCTTTTGTGCATTAAATATATATAATTTATTAGTTTTAATAGATCAGAACTTCTAATATAACGTGCACCTAATGCAAGATGCATCAAGTGGATTTGATGCACTTAACTTGTTGAGCATATTTTCAGAAACTGACCATTGGATTTGATATTCCTTTTATGTATATCATGCCTGCCAAAAATCATAGTGATCCAACGGTTGGTTCCTCAAAAAATGACTGTGAAAAAATGATAACATTTTAAAGAACAAAAAAGCCACAATTTTTCAAAATTATATTTTTCAGAAACCAACCGTTAGATCATTGTGATTTTTGGCAGGCAAGATATACATAAAATGAGCATCAAATTTAAAAGCCAGTTTTTAAAAATATGCTCAATAAATAGCTCTAAAAAAAATCACCTGAAGCATATTGCATCAAGTGCATCTTATATTAGCAACTCTGTTTAATAGATACTTTTCTTGTTACTTTTAAAAGATGAAACCTCAAATTTCATTTTTTTTAAGTTTTGCCCATCCTAGTTATAAATCATGGCTAGGTCCCTGAGTCAGACAGAAGACCTCGACTCCGGTGAAGGGGGACAAAATGTAATTACCCTTTTTTTTACTAGTCAATGGACAAGATGGCATTACGTAGAAAACTCTCAAATACCTTTCTCCTCTCTCCAAATCTTCCTATTTGTGGAAAAAAAACACCAAAGTGGCCCGAAAGAAGTTTCATACCCCTCCTTTTCTATGCCCTCCTCAATAAAACTCCCAAGAACCCTCCCCCCAGTTCACTATTATTCTTTCCAACTCTCCCCTTCCTGAGAAGAAGTGAGGCTCTTAAAATTCCCAATTTAAATCACCTTAATTGATAATTAAAAAACAAAAACCAGAGGATCGCACTTAATTTTTATGAGAAGTCCAAACACGACATTATTTAATTTTCTGCCTAAGATTTTAAATTTAAAAGAACATCCAAACAGACCCTTTATGAAAAAATACAGATGAACCGTACTGATTCGATGATTTGGTTTAAAAATTTTGATTCTACGATTTAATTATTATATCATTTTTCACCAGTAAATCACCATTTTGTCTCATTTCTTTGGTGTGATGGGTTCACAATCTCGATATTCCATATAATGAGGATACAATAGGTCAATAATCAACAACTGAACCGGGTTCTTTAGACGTGAAGGCATCATTTTTTTTTTTTTTTTTTTTTCCATTTTTAGATGCCAAAGGCATCCTTTTACATTTCATTCTAATCTCCTACATGTTGTTTAACCCGTTTGAGAACAAAAATATAATAAAATAAAAAAATTTACAAATCGGCAAAAGATTTAAACTCCGAAATTTCGGATATCTTTGGTGTTCTATATTCTATAGAGAAGGCATGGTATCCGGCCGCCACGAAAAATCCGAAAACTCGGACGACCCGAAACCCACATCAGAATAATCAAACAAGCCCTCCAAAGCAACGTATTCGCCGTCGTTATAATTCCCATCGCCGAATCCAAACTCCAACGAAACATAACTCGGGATCTCATCATTAAAACCCCATAACTCACCGAGTCCGGAAGCAGACTCGGCCGTGACTCGTACCAACTCAGTCTCTTCTTTATGTTCCTCCTCGCCGCCGCTTGACGATGTGATCGACGGCGGTAGACCAAGCTCATCATCCGAGGCTTCAAGAAGGTACCCGAGATCTGGCTGTGAGTCGCCGGAATCTGACGTGAGATCGACAATAACCGGCGGAGAAGACGAAGCAGTTAATATCTCTTCTTCAAAGCTTTTCATAACAGAGGCAAGATCTTGAGTAGTCGGATCTGAATCATCGTCGAGTATATCAAAAAGATCATCTCTGAGCCGTTTCACCTCAGGAAAATCAAAACCAGACTCGTCCGATTCATCTCGGACTCGCTTCTTGTTGATGTAAACTTCCATAATAACACAGAGAAACCTAAAACTTAACTTTAGGGTTTCGAGCAGACAGAAATAAAGGTGTGAAGGAAGTGGTGAGGAGTGGCAAAGGAGGATGGAAGTTTATATAAGGGAAGACAAAGTAGAGGGAGAAAGACAGAAAGAGGAGAGAGAAAGAGTGTGTTTGATGATGTGACGTGGACAGGGGGGCGTGGGGGCAATTTCATAGGCCATATCATATCACGGACGTCTCGCCTCTGTTACGTTTGCCTCCTTTTTCCGTGTCTGTATCCTGCTCCCTTATTAAATTCGTTTGAATTTCGTCTTTGAAATCCGGTCTGTTGAGGAGGATGGGGCCCACGTACCTAGTCAATCACGGCCTTTGGGCCTTCTCGATTTTCCCTCTCTTCATTTCTTTTGGTTTCTTACGTTTAGCTCGGCTCGGCTGATCAAATCTTGAGGTATCTTTTCTGAATAAAAAAATTCGGGTGGCTGTAGAAGTAAATAAGTGGTGAGGTTGGGGATATTTTAGTAAAGTTATAAGGAATGGATTGATTAAACCGGATTTGACGGGATGGGTAGATTTATCTTTTTATAGAAGGCTAGGAAGGTCACAACCGTCGATAATGGGGGCATAGAATTTCCATGATTTCTTCGTAACTTGCCGTAAACGTGGCGTGAAGCCTGTAAGATTATCCTCCCATAAATGATTTGACCAACTATTCCAATTCTGTGTGTCCGCTTTTTCTTTACTTTTTTTTTTTTTGGATATCTTTAAATGCAGTAAAAGGAAAAAAAAGATAGCATCGACCGTTTGATTTATCTCTATTACTTTACCTTCTTTCGGTAGATATATCAAATCTCTATTGTTATAGTATCAAATTATATTCCATCCTTTTTTCTATTTCAGTCATCCATCCAAACCTAACTAGATATGGTAAGAGTGGCATCTTTTTGTTCCAATTTAGTGACACAAACAAATCCGTGGATTGATCCAGATTCGTAAGCATAATTGATATTATATATATATATATATAGAAGTGCTGATATAAGGTGCACTTGATGCTTTTTGCATCAGGTGCCCTCTTGTAGAGCCACTTAAGGTACAAATTTTAGAAAACTGACCGTTGGATTAGATACTCCAATCATGTATGTCATGCCTGCCAAAAATCACAATGATCCAACGGTTGGTTTTTGAAATATGTAACTTTGAAAAATTGTGACTTTTTTATTCTTTAAAATGTTATCATATTTTCACAGTCAGTTTTCTCATAAACCAACCGTTGGATCATTGTGATTTTTTGCAGGCATTACACACATGATTGGGGTATCTAATCCAACCGTCATTTTTCTAAAATTTACACTGCAAGTGCCTCTACAAGAAGGCACATTATGCAAAAAGCATCAAGTGCACCTTATATTAGCACTTCTGTATATATATATCAATTATATTATATGACTTTATATATTTTTGACAAATTAGGTCAAATTTCGGTCAAATAAATAAAATATTCGTATGCCAAGTTATAATTCATCCCGAACCAACCCTATCCTAAATTTTTAGTTTTTTCAGTGCCTGCGTAGATACCATGATTTAATAGAAGAGTTAAAAGCTTACACACCCCTCGAAAGTTATTCAAAAATAATATTCTAATTTGAGAGTTCAACTAAACAAAGAATAAGTGTTAATATATATATATATATATATATGTTTGGTTATTTTATAAAAATTTTAAAAGATATAAAACAATTTTAAAAATATATTTGACTAACTTTTTTTTTTTTAAACAACAATAAATAAATGAAATAATTTTGTTAAAATTTGCTGACTTTAATTTAGCAAATGTTCCATGACTGTTAAATTTTGATTAAAAAAAATAAGAGAGTAAATATTGATAGAATTATTAGAGCATCTCCAATGCAAAAGCCAAATTTGGCATTGCTTGATGCCAAAAAGTCAAATTTGGCATCCCAAAGTGTCAAATGGGTTTAGAATTTGGCCTCAACTAGTGTTTTTTGGAATGCCAAATTTGACTTTTGCATTGGAGATGCTCTTATTCAATAAATAATAAATTGAAAATATGTGAATTTGATGTGATGAGGATTGGAGGCTTGGAGGACACTGGGATTCCAAGAATTGGGACCATAGACTTAAAAAAAGAATAGGTGAGCCACGTTCATATGATAGATTGCAATGGTAATGAGGAAGCGGCATCCTCCATGCCATAAAAGCAGAGGCCATCTCTTTCTGAATCTCGAAATCTCAACCACCGAACGGGAGGAGGCGCCCACTGTTCCATTTCCATATCAATTTCAATTTCATTTGCTTAAAATATCTGCCAAGTGGGCGACAACCTCATCCACTTCTTTCTTAACATATTGTCGGAAACTTGAAAACGACACCAATCCCCCCATCTCCCACTCAATAACACCCCTACTCTACGCTGGACCCACTTCAAAGTCACCGCTCCACGTTTCGCATGTTCACCCAAGCCACACAAGGAGCCCCTCAATGTTATCATCTCTCAGGCGCCACCCAAGCGGCGCGCTGTAACCCCCTTCCAGAAGCAGACGACTATTAATTACTATACGGCTTCGCGTGGGCTCTTCCTTTGGGCGCCAAAATTGTTGAATGGATGAATGTTGAATGGGTTTCCTTTTAATTAAATTAAATTAAAAAAATAAATAGTAATTTTTATATAATTAATAATAACTAGATGGCGGCAAAGCTTTGCTGGGGAATAAACCCATAAATCGGATAAACTATTTTCACCAGCAATCAGTCACATATCGTCTCATTATTCGGTTAAAAAAAAATACTATTTGTGAGGAGCAGAGATTATTGGTCTATTTGTAATTTTGAAATAATCAATTGAAAAAATAAAAAATTTAATAAATAAAAAAATTAATGTACTTTTTATAATGATATTTTCTAAAAATAAACTTTTGGAAATTTTGATATATATAAAATGAATATCAAATGGCTTGTTTGAAAACTAGTTCTAGCCAGTTATGATTTTTTTCTGTTATATAATTTTTATGTAAACCAGTTTTCAGTTGTTTTAAAAAAAATTATATTTATGCCTTATTTTCTGAACAGGATTGAACTGATTTGTAGAAAAAATGCACTTAACAAATAATATTAAATAAAAATAGGTAGACGTATCATCAGTTGATCAATTTTTTAAGTTTGCCAAACAGTCCCTAATTCATGAATAAATTTTTCAAATTCTATCTTACATTTGTTCCTCCACGTCATATGAAATTTTTTTTTTTAAAAAAATCTCTATTTATATATTTTTTATACATAAATTTACTTAAATGCCCAAATCATAACATTATTTTTCAAAAACATCACTTATATTTCACAAATATATCCAAAGAAAGGATTGGACCTCATACAATTTTATCTGACGTGCATTTTATAATATACGCAAAAAAATATTGAGGAATAGATACGGTTGGTAAGAGCACGGCACGTGTAAAGTAAGGGGTAGGATTAAAGCGGTCACGTGATTCAGAGGGGTGTCATTTATGGTCGTGGTCTACCTTTTACTTTTTCACGAGAAGTTGGGTGGATGCTGTGAAGTGGGCGTCCTCACCGTAATCATTACGCTTACTTGAGAAGGCGAAGGTCAGGGTCATGCCTATCCCAAGGAAAGAGCAAGTACGAATCGGAAGGATGGATAATAAGGAGGGGGAGTGCTTACGTGGAGACTTTACTATGACTGTGTCCTACTACAGTACTACCTCCCGTGCTTTTAATAAAATTTGAATATACGGAGGATCTGGTGTAGCTGTATTCAGATATTGACACGTCAATGTCTAATGGACATTTTGTCTGACCTTTATCACATTTATCTTGTTGGCTCTTGGCTGGAATGAGGAATAGCTCTGGCCCTGAATTCTCTCTGCCCTACATGTATACTTGACACGTTCCATCAGCACATGTCTTTCATCTACTTTTGTTAATTAATTATATAATTTGTATTACCCATTCATCTACTTTAATTAATTTATATAATACGGAGTAAACTAAACTAGTAGCGCATTGATTTATGGATGAAGTAAGATAGGAGATACACAGTTTTCAATGATTTCTCCCCCAATTTTTATTTACTATTTTCATACATCATATGCATGTCAAATATTTCGTTGCGGTGAAATATTTATTAGCTTATTAGTCACTAAGCCTGCAATTATATATTTTGAAAAATTTATCATTGGATTATATATGATAAAAATCACATTAATTTAATATTAGCATTTCAAAATACAGATTGTAAAAAATTATAACTCTTGAAAGTTATCAAAAATCTCAATGACACTTCTCAGAAACTATACATTGGGTCACTGTAATTTTTAGCATGCATAAGGGGGTTTTTGGCAAATTTAAGAACCTAGCAAGTTGAGTATAAGTCTATCTGATTTTTATTTAGTATTGTTTTGTAAGTGCATTTTTTATGTACATCAGTTCAATCCTGTCCAGAAAATAAGGTATAAACACAGTTTTTTTAAAAAAATTAACTATAAGCTAATTTATATAAAAATCATATAACAGAAATAGATCAGAACTGGTCAGACCCAATTTTCAAAATTCTCAAACCCCTAAGAATAGTATTTAATTCAACCGGTTAAATTTTAAAAATATGTATGCTAAAGATGATCATTTCTATTCATTAATCTTAATATAATTTTTTTTCCTAACATAAAAACCTACCCCTCTAATACTCCATCAAATATTAATAAATGGATATTAATAGATACTTTTATGTGTTCTCGCTGAGAGTAGATATTAATATTTTGATTGATGAAATTTTATGAGATCATATTTATTTATATGCTTTTAAAATTTTGTAATATATTTAAATTTTATTTTTATATTCAGGCCTCAACTGGCTATAATTCTTGAATCCCCGAATCTGACACCCATGGTTGGCAGTTGGCACATGACAACTCAGATCCTTGAGCTACCAATCCGGATCCTCTACTAGCCACTAGGCGTTAAACAGGATGAAACCACATCCTCCAACATTCAATCCAGCCGTTGGGAGCTAAAGGCATTACAAAACGGCAGCAAAAAATTGTCGTTAGAGGCAATCAGCCTTAAATGGCACTAACGGAAGCCTTTCCGTCCACTTCTACATATTCATAATATTGCAAACTCCCGCCCACACAGTATATAACATAAAGGTTAGGTTCCGTTACATATGATTTTTATTCATAATATTGGATTAAATATTCTATTTATATATATTATATGTATCAAAAATTATATTAATTAAACAATTAATTTTTCAGAACTATAACTGTGAAAAATTGTGGTAGTTTTCTATAGTTTTTACAGTTTATTTCAAATTTATAATATATTTAAAAAAATAACCGTTGTAACAATATAATTTTTTACAAACATAGTGAGTATAAACATATTATTAAATCTAACCATTGGTTTCTCATCATGTATCAAATTATATATCACCAGAAGTTGACCCATAATATAAAAGGAATTATTGCAAAAAAAAAATATTAAAACAAAAGACGGCTAAAAATTATGGTCAATATAGGATCCGGATAGGTGAGCCACGTAGCCTCCCTTTGGTCACAGCTTCTGCTTGGACTAGTCTCGCGTGCTGACCGGCCACTTTTCTTTCGGTTTTTTTTTTTTTTTATTATACAAATATTCTTTCAAAAAAAAAAATTGACCATAATTTCCCCATAGGGCCATACTTAACCAATATGTAAATAAATAAATAAATAAGGCAAGAAAAAAAAAAGGCAGGAAGTCAGAAAGAAGGAACACGCCTAAAAGAGAATACAAAAATGAATATGAAAAGAAAGAAGAGTAAAAGAAAGAGGGGGAAAGAAAACTTGCATTCTAATGGGTGAGACAAATGGTTTGACATTTTGTCCATTCTTAATTTGAATAGCCAAATTTAATAAGGCAATAAATTATAAGCAAAATGGTCACATCATCTCTAAATAGTATTTTTTGTTCAAATTAACTCAAAAAAATAATTGAAATATAAATGGCAAGCTAAAATGCCATGTAGGGTTGGAATACATTTATATTGGATTAGGTGAAAAGAAGAGACAAAATACTAATTGAGTGTTTTGGTCAGACAAAATGCCCGATTATGGTTGGAGATGCTCTTAACTTATTAGAAATTGGGAGATTATATATTATGCAATGTAAATGTAAAATAAAAACATAAATAAATAAATTTGTTAAGCGCTCTTCTCGAACAAATTTAAAATAAAAACATAAAAATTATTAGGCTGGGGCCTAACTTAAATTTTATCCTAAGTTAATAAAATTAGGCAAGCTAGGTCAAAAAAATCCAATATTCTTAGCTTGGCTTGGAATTTTTGTAAATGTAGCATGGATTCCAAAAATGGCGTTGATTAAACTAAAACACGTTTACGACGCACTAGAAAGAGGAATGGAAGTTGGACAACACCATTTAAATGTTCCAATTCCTTGTTCTAGGGGACACTCTATGTGGATGCTCTTTTATTTTGTATTTTTTTTCCAGGAAAATTCTTTTACCAGGCATTGACATTTCCACCCAATTACGTTTCCATAGGGGAAGACTTTTCGTCCCCCCAACGAAAAAAATATTTTCCACACAATTTCTGCATGATTTGCTTGGCTATGAAGAAAATAGGAATCGTACCTGAACAAATTGGGGATGATGGTGGTGGGTCATGACTTGCCTCTTCTCTAGAAAATTACTGGAAAGCTATTCCCACCTATATTTCTAAATTCTAATGTTGATTTTAGTATTATTCTTTATGGATGACTTCGTTTTAATCCTTCCCCAGTCTTTGAGAAAATGGCCCACTCACTCTTCTTTTTTCATTACTAAGCAAATACCTTTCGTTACAACCACCCTTTTTTTTTTTTTTTTTTTTTTAATAAATATAAATATAATTCTTTGTTGATGGAATTAGACGTGGTAAGTTTGATCCGACGGTCAACCTTGATGGTAGTGGGTTGGAATTTTTGACATATTCGCTTAGGTGTATGAATTGACCCTCTCAAAACTTGAAGGATCATTATTATCCTAATTAATTAATTAATAAGAAAAATATTAATTAATTATGAATAATACATTCAAATTAATTTTGTTCAATTTCTTCAATTTCTATTTTTATTTATTTATTTTTATATATTAAAATATATACTTTAACCCTATAAATTTAATTACGATCAAACGGTCAAGATTATATGATCTAAATATATTTTATATATTTATAATTAATCAGATAAATTTTATTGATAAGTCTCATGCATTGTGTGGATTTGCGCTCGTATTATATAAATTGTAATGAATTTATATAAGAATCAAATAAATAATAAAAGAAATGAGATTGACGGGGATAAGAGGGTAGGATTTATGACATAGACGTAACTTGCAGTCTACCTAATTTAGGAGTCCAAGGATTGGACTAGGTCTATTTAACTAGAAGCTTGAAGGAGTGGAGGGTTAGGTTAGATTACAAATTGAAATTGAAAAATAAATCATATACATATACATCAGCCGAAAAAATATTATGCAGCGAAGAAATCTGAAATCCTACTCACATGGAAGACTATCCACCAATTCTCAATGGTGGTTGTGTGAAATTTCTCAGAAAGAGAATTCTTAAATTAATACGGAGTAGTTTTTACTCTAAATAGGAGGAAGGGGAAAGTTTAGTCTCGTCCATGTCAAAATTATGATATTGATCAAATCTATGATACAGTCATTTAAAGACTTTTACTTATTATTGACCTACCCTCAAAATTAAAGCTCGAATGGTTAGTAGAGTTGGTCAAGGTACTTATGCGCGCCTCAGAAAGATTCAATTTCTCTCACTCTCAAAGGACTAGTTATTAGCTCGACATTTATGTTCGGGTCTTCACCTAGATGTGGCCTGCTTGAGATTGAGAATCAGTTGGATCTTGCACTTGAATATCTCGGAATAGTGCCCAAAAAAATAAAAAATAAAAAATAAATCTTTCATGAGTAGAATGCAATATAAGATACTAATAATTTAGAGAGTTATTTATCCAAAAATAAAATTGTAATAAATATTGATTTAATCAACAAATGATTTTAATCAAAGACAATTAACTAGGTCTAGAAGATTGCGTTTAGTCCTCACCCGCACAAGCTAAGTAGGTAGTAAGGAGGTCTATTGCTCTGCATACTTTTTCAAGTTCAAATTGCACCTCACATATGTTCTTCTCTCACTAACTATGATGGTGGCATGCTGCCTATTTGAATGTATTACATAATTTATTAAAGTCTCTTCTCCAAGTTTTAAATTGAAAAATATTGAATCTAAAAAATATAGCCCGAATGATGTAACCACATGCATATTTTAATTTGAAAAATTAGTAGAATTATAAGATCAACGAATGAAAAGTTTATAACAAAAAAATAATAATATAAACTTTGGCTAAGTGGTTGATATATCTCCCATTATGGGATGAGATTCTGAATTCTATTTCTCATAGATGATAATTAGCTCATTTGTTACTCCATTTCCCTTTAATAAACTATCTACTAACCATACTCGTGTATATCGATTAGAGAAAAAAGTATATTTTCTAAAATAAACTTTTAGTTAACCAACTGGGGTTAGCCCAGTTGGCCATGATTCATGACTCTCACCTAAAAGATCATAAATTCAATTCTCGTCTTCAGCGAATTCCCGCATTGCGGTATCCTCTCACAACTAATCCTACTAATAAATACAAAAAAAAAAAAAAAAAAAAAGTGTCTTGAATACTCTAGGGGTTCTTGAAGGGTTCCAACCCAACAACTAATTTTAGAGGGTTGCACCTTCTTTTCGCCATAGAAACGTGAAAATATGGGTTGAAGTCAGCGTCAATAGGCTTTGGAAAAATAAATGTGAAACCTAAAAAGGCAGATGGCCTAACCCAATCAATAATGTTTGATAGGCACCACCCACTTGCTGCAAACAAAGAAAGAAAGAAAAGACAAATCCCCACCACATGAAGAGACAAAGTTGGATCCCCCAAGCATTGTCTTGGCAGGTAACTGAGTGGGAAAAATACCAGCTGTTGCTTATTAGCTTCAATTTGTCGGCATGGTTGGCTGGTTGCTTCTTCCTGTGCCTCTTTTTGTTTCTATTCCATTGGGATTACTTTTTATTAATTAAGTTTAAAAGTTGAGACAAATCCTTTTTGGTTTATTAGATTATATTGTTTTGGTCGATATGTTTCTTTCCTAACCTGTTCGATCATGTGGTGTCATTTCTTTTTAATTGAAAGATGCCGTCTTCGTCTTATTTCTTCTCCTCTCGTTGATTTCTTTATTTGATTGTTGTGAAGTTGCCGTAGATGAATGAGGGTTGGGTCAATTCCACATATATATATATATAGACGGGGAGATCTAGAGAAATGGTCTTTAGCTTATATATCACCATTTCATTTGTTGATATATATGCTATTTTCGCAAAAAGAGACTAATACATAATTATTGGATATGTAGAAATTAGATACTATACACATATATGTCACATGTGACAAAAATTACAATGATCTAACGGTTGGTTTATCAGATATGTTATTGGAAAAAATTATAAGAGTTTTCAGCGGTCAGAATATTTCACATCTGTATTTTGAGATACTGATAAAGAATCACTGTGATTTTTGGAATATGTGACATTTATAAAAGAAGTATCTAATCCAACGGTTAGTTTTTTAAATACACATCTCAAAATTAATTGAAGGCCATATGCTGACTTTCATGAAAGTCAGCATATGTGCACAATATAAGGACCAGTTAGATCATTGTCATAAAATTTCATATGAGAGTTGTATTTTAACAGGCAAATCGTGAGATTAACTTTTTTTTTTTTTTTAATGAATGTCATGTATGCCAAAAATTATACTAATTGGAAATGAGTAATCCATAAATACGAAAAAGTAACTATAAATTCTTTTACTTTAATGAATAAACTTTTGCAGATTAAACCCAACTCGAGAATTGTGTTTTAGAAAATTCAGTGATGGATTACATCTTTCTCTCATCATATCTGTTAAACATAGGTCTATCACATATTAAAACTTACTTTTTTCATAATTGTGAGATTTTTTATTGATTAACACACGATTTTTTGTATCTAATAGCTACTGATGTTCCATTAATATAATATATTTTTGAGATGCATGATGTGTGTGCATAAAGAAAATTTAGTCCAATGATTAATATTATAAAATTGAATTCACACATTGAGTATTTTTAAAAGTACATTGTATCAAAATAATAGACCATTAAAACTGTCCCACCACCAACACAGATATATATATATATATATATAATTTTCTGTTGTGGAACCTTAAAAGTAAAGATGATGTGAAAAACGAAGATGCAATGATGTCTTGAGTGGAATCAAAGAAGCCAATTTGAATTTTTCCAATGAATATAAGATTCCCCATGCCTCCATTGGAGTTTGGATTTGTTATTGATTTGACAGCATGTTGATCATTGTTGGATGGCCATTACGTATGCAAGAAAAGAGATTTATTAGCTCACATAAAAAAGGCACATGAATTTGACAGTTTATCCAAAACACATCAGTTTAAAATATTATTATGTGAGCCATTGGATCCCCTTTCTTGCACACGTGTCAGTCATTCAACAGTAATCAATTGATCACCGGTCAACAACAAATCCAAACCAATGTTATCAAATCCGGATCGGACCGGCCGGTTCAACCAGTTGAACCTGGAACCGGTCCCCTCTCCGGTTGGTTTAACCCAAAAAAACCCATTTTTAAAAAAACCGTTCAACCCGAAATTTTTTTTTTAAAAGTGCTAAAATGACTAAAATAGTCCCAATATTTTTAAAATCTCTTAAAGCCAAATAGACTAAAAAGGCAAATTAGTCTTAAAAATTCCCAAATAACAAAAAGAAACCAAATCACCTAATTTAATAATACAATATTCTTATCTTGTATTTTAAAAAATATATATAATAAAGATTGATCAATAGTAATTATTAATTTTCAATTTTGATGACTGCACATAAATTCAAATATATGAATTGATTGTACAAACATTTTAAAAAAATTATATTTTGAATCATTTACAGCTTTTATTCTAATAAATAAATAAATAAATAATATATGACGTCACGGTTCAACCGGTTGACTATTAACCCGGTAACTTTTTCGGTTCGATGAACAATTCGGATTTTAAAACAATGATCCAAACTTCCTTCATTGGGCAAAGATATACTTGCTGAGAAAAATAGTATCGTTGATTGTTGGTGATTTATTTTGACTATTTTCATCTATATCATTGTGTGTATGTGTTATAGGAATAAGAAAAATGAGAAAAACAAGGGGAATAACAATAAAGTCGAAATTTCCTTGCCAAATTTCTACTATGCCTGCCCTTTTTTTTTTCCAAAAAAGGGAAAAGAAATAAATTCTTTTTCCATTTTGAACATGTTCTTAAATAGAATTGCGTGCATGCATGTGAAGTAGACGATGCCCATAGAGTCATAGAGATAATGTTAGATTATTTTGGGTATAAAGTGTGTGATAATGTTTTCCATTTTCATTTTTCTTTTTTAGTTTTGAATATTTTTTCATGATAAAGTTTGTGGGGGAAGCCTTTGAAATTTTGAATTCGCCTCTTTTAAAATATATATTTTTTTATTTCCTTTATTTTACTTTTTTTTTCCTTTCTTTCCAATAAAAACCCTAACCTCACCTCCAATATTCGATTTCTTTATTTGGATTTGCATTTTTCAATCCCTCTCTTTCTTAGTCCACCAGTTGATCATCCCACTCTCTATTAAAATGTGTTTGATTTTTGAAAATTCAATTACCTTTGGAAAATTCAATTCGTCCATGTCATTCCTCGTGACCAACTTGAAATAGGTATTTCGGGAAACCGACCGTTGGATTTGATGTTCCACTTATACTTATCATGAATGCAAAAAAATCACATTGATCTAATGGTTGGTTTTTGCAATTTTGAAAAAATTTGTAAAAAATTATAAAAAACTATCATAGTATATTTTTTGAATAACTAACCGTTAGATCAATGTAATTTTTTGCATTTATGATACGTGAAAGTGGAACATCAGATTCAACAGTCGGTTTTTTAAAATACCTATTCTAAATTGGTTAGACAAAAAGAAAGGAGGAACATAATTCAGAATTGTTGATTACCTTTCAAGTCGAGACAACTGAGTCAATTTTTTTCAAACACCGCGAAAAGAAAGTAGGATCTTCTAGAACTACAAATAGGCATCCAGGGATAATTTAATAAAATTATTAGAGACTCGTGGAGTCATGGGGTAGCGGTGGTGCTATTATGACGTAGAGCCATAGAGGCAATTCATGTACAGTGGGCCAGCATTTCAGATGTCCAGCAGTTCGGGCTTTTTAGTTAGGTTACCTTGGGCTATCAAACCCAACTGTCTTGGATCATTAGAAGGCCCATTTTATAATGTTGCCCATATATATATCTCCACATTCATTGTTGCACTGCATCCAGTCGCGGAATCACTGATCCCTCAGGATGGTTATAAGGATTCTGCATCATTTTCTTTAATCTGCAGAGAAAAGTGTTTCCCTTTCTGTCATCAATGGATGTGCGCATCTTAGCAGTAGTTAAATAATGCAAATTGGATTCAATTGATAATGTTGGATTGGATGCCAAGATACCGAAAATTGGTTTAAAAGGGGAAAAAGGATTAAGGTTCGGTTAATAAACTAAGGAAGCGGATAATGCAACCCCTTTGAACTATTTGCCCATCCCAACCATTTGTGATTTTTTTACCAAAACTTATATTAATTGGAAATGAGTAATCCATATTACGAAAAAGTAACTATAAATTTTTTTTACTTTTATGAATAAACTTTTGCAAAACCCAACTTGAGAATTGTGTTTTAGAAAATTCAGTGATGGATTACATCTTTCTCTCATCATATCTGTTAAATATAGGTCTATCACATATTGAAACTTACTTCGTTCATAATTATGAGATATTTTATTGATTAACATACGATTTTATGTATCTAATGGCTACTGATGTTCCATTAATATGATATATTTCAGGGATTCATGATGTGTGTGCATAAAAAAAATTTAGTCCAATGATTAATATTATAAAATTGAATTCACACGTTGAGTATTTTTAAAAGTACATTGTATCAAAATTTTAGGCCATTAAAACTGTCCCACCACCAACACAGATATATATATTTAATTTTCTGTTGTGGAACCTTAAAAGTAAAGATGATGTGAAAAACGAAGATGCAATGATGTCTTGAGTGGAATCAAAGAAGCCAATTTGAATTTTTCCAATGAATATAAGATTCCCCATGCCTCTATTGGAGTTTGGATTTGTTGTTGATTTGACAGCATGTTGATTATCGTTGGATGGCCAATACTTGTGCAAGAAAAGGGATTTATCGGCTCACATAAGAAAGACACATAGATCTGATAGGTGATCCAAAACACATCAGTTTAAAACTTTCTTATGTGAGCCATTGGATCTCCTTTCTTGCATACGTGTCAGTCATCCAACGGTGAGTAATTGATCACCGACCAGATCAATAGCAAATCCAAACTCCTTTCATTGGGTAAAGATATATTTTCTGAGAAAAATAGTACCGTTGATTGTTGGTGATTTATTTTGACTATTTTCAACTATATTATTGTGTGTATGTGATAGGAATTTGCTGGAGGAATTAATTAAGAAGAATAAGAAAAATGAGAAAAACAAGGGGAATAACAATAAAGTTGAAATTTCCTTGCCAAATTTCTACCATGCCTGCCCTTTTTTTCCAAGAAAGGGAAAAGAAATAAATTCTTTTTCCATTTTGAACATGTTCTTAAATAGAATTGCGTGCATGCATGTGAAGTGGACGATGCCCATAGCCTCATAGAGATAATATTAGATTATTTTGGGTATAAAGTTTGTGATAATGTTTTCCATTTTCTTTTTCTTTTTTTAGTTTTTGAATATTTTTTCATGATAAAGTTTGTGGGGGAAGCCTTTGAAATTTTGAATTCGCCTCTTTTAAAATATATTTTTTTTATTTCCTTTATTTTACTTTTTTCTTTCTTTCTTTCCAATAAAAACCCTAACCTCACCTCCAATATATTGATTTCTTTATCTGGATTTGCATGTTTCAATCCTTCTCTTTCTTAGTCCACCAGTTGATCATTAAAATGTGTTTGCTTTTTTGAATTAGGATAAAGCAGTAATGACCAACTAAAGTTTGCAATCAGTGAACTAAATTCCTGACTTTATTCTTAATTGAACATTCATCGTTAGTGTTAGTTTTATAATGACGATAAATTACCTTTGGAAAATTCAATTCTTCCTGTTTTTTAATGGGGAAAATTCAATTCGTCCTTTTTTTTTTTATGTTATTCCTCGTGCATCTGACCAACTTGAAATAGGTATTTCGAGAAACCGACTGTTGGATTTGATATTCCACTTATACTTATCATGAATGCAAAAAAATCACATTGATCCAATGGTTGGTTTTTGCAATTTTGAAAAAATTTGTCAAAAATAATGAGAAAATTATGAAAAACTATCACATTATATTTTTTGAAAAATCAACCGTTGGATCAATGTGATTTTTTGCATTTATGATATGTGTGAGTGGAGCATCAAATCCAATAGTCGGTTTTTCAAAATACCTATTCCAAATTGATTAGACTAAAGGGAAGGAGTAACAAAATTGTTGATTACCTTTCAAGTCGAGACAACTGAGTCAATTTTTTTCAAACACCGCAAAAAGAAAGTAGGTTCTTCTAGAACTACAAATAGGCATCCAGGGATAATTTAATAAAATCGTTAGAGACTCGTGGCGTCATGGGTAGGGATGTCAATGGGATGGGTTAAAAGGGTAACCCGCCCCGCCCCGCCCCGCCCCGCCCCTATTGGGAAGGGTTTGGGAAATAGTTTTGAAAACCCTATAGGGTTTGGGAAAAAAATTAAAAACCCTATAGGGTTTGGGACGGGAATGGGATATGGCTTCTCCAACCCGCCTCGCCCCGAATATCTATGCATATATAATTATACTAAAATCTCTTCTATTTATTTATAATATTTAGTGTTTTAAGATTTTTATCAACTCTATTTTTTTCTATTCTTTTTACTAAGTTAGTGTGTATAAATATATATTTTAACTACTAATAGTTATAATTTAAGATAAAAATCAAAATTTGTTGAGATTATGGTTAGGATTCATTCCAAAATAAAATAAAATTAAAGTTTAAAAAATATTTTAATTATTTTTCAATCCCGATGGGAAAACCCGCCCCGCCCCGCCCCGCATAATTCTCGCTCCGCCCCGTCCCGTTTATAGTTGGGATTGGGACGGGTTTGGGAAATGATTTTTATTCATGGGACGGGATTGGAAAAGCAAAAACCCGCACCGCACCGCCCCGTTGACATCCCTAGTCATGGGCTATCAATTCATGTACAGTGAAACGTTTACAACAGGCCAGCATTTCAGAGATGTCCAGCAGTTTGGGCTTTTTAGTTAGGTTACCTTGGGCTATCAAACCCAACTGTCTTGGATCATTAGAAGGCCCATCTTATAATGTTGCCCATATATATATCTATACATTCATTGTTGCTACATTTCCACTTCATCCAGTCGCGGAATCACTGATCCCTCAGGGTGGTTATAAGGATTCTGCATCATTTTGTTTAATCCGTAGAGGAAAAGTGTTTCCCTTTCTGTCATCAATGGATGTGCGCATCTTAGCAGTAGTTAAATAACGCAAATTGGATTCAATTGATAATGTTGGATTGGATGCCAAGATACCGAAAATTGGTTTAAAAAGGGAAAAAGGATTAAAGTTTGGATAATAAACTAATCATCGATCAAGTCTTCTAATTGAAGCTCCTATATTCGCTAATCAAATTTTACAATGAAACTTTTCTAACAAGCCTTTATGACCACAGGCCTGATGAACTGATATGGGCCTTTGAGGGCTCCATTAAGAAGGCTTTTAGAGCCCTATGTTCCAATTGGGATGTAGAGAGAGAAAACACTTGGTGAATAATTAGTTGAATACTTAGAATGGTATGGATAGCAACAGTACTCGGTGGAAAGATAATTCAAACCCATGCAAAACTGATAAGAGTGCCAAGCCCAACCCCGGTTCAGCAAAGTGGTCTGTTTCGTTTTTTGGTAGGGTGTGGTGGTGGTTTTTAGGGATGTCAATTTTGCGGGTTCATCCGGGTACCGGTCCTTATTGGGAAGGATTTGGGATTATCCTAATAGGGTTAGGGGCGAGTTTGGAATTTTCTTTGAAAATCTTACAGGGTTCGGGGCGGGTTCGAGATGAGGGTTTAAAAACCCGCCCCGCCCCGATTATATATGTTTATATATTTTTATTGTATTTATTTTATAAAATGAAATTTCAATCATGTTCCTTAAGGGGTTTCGTTTATTTTACTCTTAGAAGTAGCAATTATCTTTAATGTTCATCGATATATTTTGTAATTTGTTTTAGTGTTGAGAAAACTGAAGAAAGAAGAAATAAAATAGCTTATGGAAATCACATCAACTATGTCCAATATTGTATTTGGTTAAGTTGAAAATGATTGATAATTTAATGTTTGGAGTTCTAGTTTCGTTTCTTTTCTTTCTATTTGTGAAGCATTACTGCACATGCATAATATTTATAATTTTTTAAGCTTATTTAGTATTTTTATTTATATTAATTTAAAATAAGATATGCCCCATCCCGTCCCATCATAGTAAATGAGACGGAACGGGACGGTAATGGGATAGGGTCATTTAATTGGGACGAGAATGAGATTCTCAATCCTGACCTGTCAAGGGTTTGAGACGAGAATGTGATAGAATTTTCTTAAATGGAACGGGGTTGGAAAATGGGTGATCCGTCCCAAACCCGCCCCGTTGACATTCCTAGTGGTTTTGGACACATTTGAAATTGTGATATAGGTTTCCAGCGTATTGGTTGAATTATGGGCACCTTTATTATTATTATTTTTGGGTCAAAGGATATATATATGGAGTTAGTGGTTAGATGTTAGTAAAAAAGGGAATAACAAATGGATCAATCCTCATTTGTGAAAATAGAACCAAAAATTTCATCCCAAAGGGTGTGACATGAACCACCTAGGTTTGGGTATTTAGAAATTACCTAAAATTAGTTTGGGAAGTGGGAGAAAAAAATATTGAAGTAGAGCTAGATGCTGAAATTATTATAAATAAGAATAAATTTGACAACTCCCACGTTTTCATGTTTACTAACATCATAATTGACTTCATATGTAGGCATGAAGATGATTGCATTTATCCACTGCCTTAGGGGTGTAAACAATCCGATTTGGAAGCATAAAATGAGCCAACTCAATCCTAACGATCCATTAAAATTCCAACCCAAACCAATCCATTACACAAGCCAACCCAAACCGCACGGTTTGAACAGTTTGAACGGTTTTCTAATCTTAAAAATAATAATAATAAATAAATAAAAGATTTACATTAATTTTTGGGATTTTAACTTGATAAAAATATCAAATATATTTTTCTAGGTTATGAGATGGTTTTATGATACACTTCTCAAAGCAATCATTAGCATGTTCAATTAAAAGAATTAAATGAAATGAGAGGAAAGATAATTGATATATATATATATATATATATTTTGGTATCAAATTACATTATTCTCATATAGGAAACAACTTTGGGGGTAGTTTTAATAAATAAGAATAATCTTGCTTGTCATAGATATGTGTAATTAGTGAATTCAAATTCAAAACATTAAGTAAAGTCTAATGTAAGGTTGTAAATTGTCCGATTTGGCTGGTTTGGAAGAATAAAATGAGCCAACCCAATTCTAACAACCCACTAAAAATTCAACCCAAACCAATTCTTTGTAAAAGTCAATCCAGGCCAAACTATGAAAACGACATGACTTTTGTTGGTTTGGCACAGGGGTGGAGCCAGCCACTTTCAGGGGGAACCATGATTAGGGGCTTGGCCACCCAGTTTAATCCTAGTTCCACTATTGGTTTGGCGGTTTGGTGAGTTTTTTCTTCAACCCTACAATGCATTGTTAAAGAAGGATGAAATGGTTATATACCCTTGTTTTTGTAACGTGGCAAACATGGCTTTGGCCATCTAATTCGCTCTTTTAATGTAATTATGTTCACTCTTTAAAAAAAATAAACAAGTATTAAAATAAAGGAGAATGATAGCAATTAATCTACTTTCAAAAATACATTTCGATCATCTGTTTTAACAATTTTTCATTTTTCATCTTGAAGGATCCATTCATGATTCCAATTACGAGCATTGTTTCATGTCAATTATATATTTAAAATGTTTCATTTTGGTCCAATTATAAAATACTCGGTGACAAAAACTGGCAAGTATTGAATTGTAATTTTTGTGAAAGAATCGGACACAAAAGTTATAAAAATTGAAAAGGATGGGAAGGACAAGGACAGAGGCTCCCCCCCACCCCACACACGCGGAAGGATCTCTTACCGAAAACGTGTATCTTTAAAAATTATCCCAGACCATAAATCTATTAAGATTGAAACTCTTACCTAATTTTGACCCCGCCACAAAATGGAATAAAGAACAGATCACCACGTGGTTGGCTCTACATTATTGGCCTGTCCTCTTCCTGCTTTGGGTCACATTTTTGTCTTTCTTTATTATTGTAATAATATTTTATTTTCGTTCACTGAAATATATATATATATATATATTGCACCATTATTTGATAGCTAGGGGTGGAACAACAAGATTAGTAAGTACTCAAATTGTATTTTAGCTAAAAATACTTAAATATATTGTGTAGTAAAAGATTGTGCAATCCAATCATAATAGCTATTTTAATTTGTCATTTATATTTTAATTTGATTATAGTTGTAAGAATTAGTCTAATTGAAATTTATTTTGGAAATTAGTTCTTCGTAGTGTTGATTATTCATGTATAACAAGTTTTTATTTGAAAATTGCTAGTAGTTGATTTTGGGTGACATAATTTTTAAATTAATTTATGCATATCATGTTTTGTATTGCTAGTAGTTAAAAAGAGAGACAACATAGAAGTTAGTAATGACAATTTTTTTTAGTGACAAATATTTTTTTTCTTTAAATTAGTGTCTATTAAAATCAATGATAGACCGATCGAATCAAGTCAAAAAATATTTTCTATTTTGATTAATTATCATGAATGCCGTGATTCTTAATAATTTTTATTTTTTTTCAAATCGAGATGATTAATTTGATTGATATAATGAGGATATAGACCGACTGATGTACCATCTTAATTTACACAGAATTCAAAATGCCCAAGAAAAATGCTTAATGCGTAATGCATAATGGGAGGCCTCGGGTGCCGGAACGTAAGGGCCGGACCTGTGGACCTACTTCCCTGCCAGCTGAATAGGTGAATCTGTCAGAGTCCAATAAAGATGTGCAACACTTTACAAGTACAATAATTAACACGCGCAGTGACCAACCACTTTCCGAGAACCATCCACGAAGATGCAATGCGAAATTGAGCAGGATGCTTAATACTAATATTCATCTTTCCACGCCTCAAAATTCATGCAATCGTCTTCCACAAGGCTTTAATACTTTGTTGTCGTGTTATCAACTTCATAATTCTCTGCAACTCTCCATACGGGTGGCAATTTCGTAAACATTAGACAATTTTTCTGGGCTGGGAATGAAAATTTGGCAACCATGATGCTTACTTTTCATAAATAAGGTATTAGGACGACTCTGGGGCGGAGCTAGAATTTTATCAATGTGGGAGTAATTTTTTTTTTTAAAAACGATAACAATCTATTCTTATCTTAGCAAATAAATATCGATACATTTTTCATATGCTTAAATATGAAGTCTCTCTCCCTTAAGAGGGGTAACATATGTCATTAGAGTATTTCCAATGCATTCATTCATATTATTTGATATGTCGATGCCAAAATTTGCCACCTTAAATGATACTAAATGGATCAGTGCCAAATTTTATCACATATGTACTGTAACGCATTAATAATGGTATATTTTGATATTTCTCATTTCTTGACGGGAAAATATGATATGGTACAAATGACAATTGTCATTTGAGGTACCAAATTTGGCAACCCCCAAAATTTGGTATCTCAAATGATACACAGTTGGAGCAATTTATTTGGATGCCAATGTCAAATTTTGACAATGGTAGCTCAAGTGATATACATTAAAGATGCTCTTAGACCAACATGTCATTTGCTATGTAAGGACACTCAAAAACTCATTAATAATATCAAATTTAATCTTATAAAATCTATAATTATAAGTTTCTAACCATATTTTTACCCTAAAATAGATAGTCACATAAGAGAAACTCAAAGACCTCATCACTTGTGACCTAAACACCTATTAAATTTAAATTTCTTTACTTTTTGAAAGAATATTAAAACTTTAAAACTAAAACTAAAGTTTTAAAAGTTTTTCACAAATAATATAGTGGGAGCAATTTTAAAAATTTTAATTTTTTTTAAATTAATCTAAAAAAAATTTCAATTTTGAGTGGGTGCAGTGCCACACCGCCCCCAACCTAAATCCGCCCCTGTCACGAGACTTCATATATTAAACATATAAACCAGTATTTTAGTAAGTGGCAGTAGTGGTTTGCCATTAAGAGAGTGCTTTGACTATTGGCTTATAGCAACTTGATATCCATTGTCGTGCACTTGTCCCTTCTGGATTAGGAATATCTATATATTTTACATCAAATTAATGAACCTGCAACCCAAGCCACAAGCATTTTGGGATAGAGATGGTTCATATATCAAAATAGGAATAAGCTCGTTTACCACTTGTTTTACTATGATAACTTCTTTAATCACTCCTTTTACTATTACAAAAAAAAAAAAAAAAAAAAAAAAAAAAAGAAGCTAAGGAAATGTTTGGGAAACATTAAAAATGGATTAGCTAATTCCACATTTAATTGATGCATGATAAGGCCCAATGTCCTACAAAAATTATTTTGGAAAAGTTATTTACTTCCTGTATGTGAACAACTCCATTGAATGATTTACACATATAATATGATCCCATTTTTAATAGAGTTATTCAACTTAAATGACAAGTGAACATTCAGAGGAGATTTTATCTTATGTTTCACTTTTTTTCTCCCTCAAAAACTCACTTTCTAAAAAATACTCATGATTAATTTATTTATCATAATAGACTTTTTGTGAGAAAAAATAAATAAAAGGAATATAAAAATGAAAGTGAGATAAATTTGAAAACAACTTCCATTGAAGAATCTCTTGTCCTGTACCTACTATCCACTTTGTTCATTTAACTTCTTCACTTGAACAAGACATCAACCAACCTTTTCAAAAGGAACTGAAACTTTGTTTTTTTATTATTATTTTTTTAAAAAGTCAGATAATCATCCATTTTTAAAATTTTCTAAATGAGTCCTAAATAACACAAATTATGAAGTAATTGAGATTATGACAAACGGAGTCTGGATTCTTTGATCTTTGATCGAACTTGGTATGCTTGGTAATGTGTCATGATTTGAATGCTCGAATGCTCTACCTTTTCACCTTGATAATGTACAGAAAATTCTAGTAAGGTCACGTTACCTAAACACCAAAAATAATCCAAACACAGATCCTCATTCATGCCGAAGAACATGATGGACAAAATTTCAACATAATAATAATAAATCTTTCATTAATTGAAGGTTGAAAAAGGTTGGTGGATAGTGCAGGCCGAGGATCAGATTATTAATAAACCTTTCATTAATTGAAGGTTGATAAAAGTACTTCCTTTGATTTCCAACACGTACAAGCTACTCTGGATCCTTGGTTAGGCTGCTAAGCAAGTATAGTACAGTTCAATTTTGTATATCATATACAATTCATTAAAATTTTTCACGGTCTTTATTTCATAAATAGACCGTCAGATCAATTTTTTAGCATATCTGTCATACATATTCAATCCAACGATCGGTTTTTCAAAACACCTAATTTACATTAGCCAAAAGGCCAATTCAAAGCTGAACTGCACCATACTTGCTCATCAGCCAAATCTTGTGCTTGGATGGTGTGTTAAGATCATCTGCTTTTTTACTTTTAATAATGTGCACATCACCCAAGCTCAAATCACAAATAGAGGATCCAGATTCATTTTATTTTACCTCTTTAACCTGAAATTAAAGGCATAATCATAATAATAATCCATATATGTATTCTATACATAGAAATATGAATTTTAGAAAAACCTTTGAATATTTTTAAAAATATTTTTTTTAAAAAATAAAAACAAAACTTTTCACATTATACGAAGTATTTGATTTTTTAAAATATTTTTTTCCTGCAACATTTTACAATTCGCGCGGTTCCCCTTTCTAGCGCATACAGTAATTAATAGTTAATTAATATTTTTTATTAAATCTTTTTTTCTTTTAAAAACCCACTTCAGGTATTTTCAGCCGTAAAATAATTAATAATTAGAGAGGAAGGAGATAAATTCGCACGGTTTCCCTTTCTAGCGCAAACAATAACAAATTACCTCTGCAATCTCTATTATTTAAAATAAAAAAAAAAAAAAAAGAAAACAATCCAACCTATTCGCCTTCCTCTGCTTGTCTCCTTAAGAACAAACTACTCTTTAGTCTACAAGCAACATTAAACTACATACGCATATGCTCACTTCTTTTTACAGTCATTTTTATGTTAAAATACGCAAAAAAACCTACCTAAACGGAACCTTCCATTTCAGGATCCACGTTAAGATCCAAACCCGCGTTCTCCACCACGCCCTCTTCTTTCTTTTCCCTCTCCTTAACGCCGTTAGCTCCTTCAAAGTCTCCCCATTCAAACGACGGCCTCCACCTCGACGGCCCTTTCGCCGTCGACGACTCACGGCGCTCGCGGTCAACTTTATCCCGTTGGAAATACTTCACTGCCACCTGCATCCTCCGTAATATTGCAAAGAACTCCTCCACCTCCTCCTCCGTCACCTTCTCTCCTCCGTCATCTTCCACTGCCGATGGTGCTCTCTTTCCGTCCACCACCACCACCACCTCATTTTCCTCCCGTTTTCTCTTCCCGGCCTTCTCCATGACTGTTGGTCAATTTCGCCGTAGATATTGGGTCGAAACGTCGCCGTTCTTGGTTTACCTCTGGGGTTGTTTGGTTGGGTATGGGATTCTTAATGGTTGCGTCGCGTGTTGTATTATAGGAAAGAGTCTTCTCTTGCTTTATTTTTTTTCCTGAGCGTTGATGGACGGCTGCGATGACTCAGCCAGCTGCAGTGTTTGATGTCATGCGATTCTGCGTGGAGTGCGTCATGGTAATGGCGACAAGATGACGTGGGAAAACGTAAAGCAGCCACTGATATAGAATATCAATTTATTCAGAACGTGTTGAGTAGTCAAAGTGGCAAACAATTTCCACGAGGGCCACACCTTCCAATTTTTCTACTTGCTTTTTTTTCTTTTTTTGGATTAGTACTTTTTCTTTTTTTAGATCAATATTTTCAATGGGTTAAATTAACTTGGATTTAACCCCAAGGGGTAGCTCAGTTGGCAAGGGACCACGCCTCATGAAGCGGAGGTCCTGAGTTCGACTCGTGCTAAACTCTTGGGGCCACTGGAGGGCTTACCCGGTCGTTAACTTCAGGGCCCCGGGATTAGTCGAGGTGCGCGTAAACTGGCCCGGACACCCGGTCATCAAAAAAAAAAATAAATAAATAAAATATAACTTGGATTATGGTTAGTGGATACCCTGTTGGATTATCAAAGTGGGATAAATATTAGGGTGAGCATGGGTTGGTTCGGATGGTAGGAGAAATTGTCACCTACATTCGTCCACATGTGCTGACGGCAGACTCGGCTTTGAGGGCAATCCTAGGACGCCATGACCTATCAATTTTTTAGTAAAATTTAGGAGTAGGTTTTAGTAGTAATTAACTATATAGGCGACTAATTTTTATTCAAGGGCAACCGAAAAAGTCAAATCTCAATATACTACATATGTTCTACTATTTGGTCACTTTTTTTTTTTTTGTGTGTGTGTTTTTCTTTAGAATATGATTTTTATTGATTTCTTGGTATTATTGTTCTATGTTTGTTTGACATAATTATGAAAAATATAGTTAAATTAGATTTATTTTAATGGAATTATATCCAAGAATTGTAATCAAATCTTGTTTATTAGTTTGATAAATTTTTAAAGATAATAGGAGGTTTCGGGTGAGCCTATTGAAAACCCTCATTGTGAATTAATTGTTTATTTGTTTGATATATTTGTAAAGAAAATTCCATTCGTCCTCCTTTTTTGTCTTCCCTCATGCATTTGATCAACTTAAAACAGGTATTTTCGAGAAATCGACCGTTGAGTTTGATATTCCACTTATACTAATTTTTTTTTTCCACTTATACTGATCACGAATGAAAAATCACATTGATCTAATGGTCAGTTTTTGTAATTTTTTAAAAAATTGTAAAATATAATCAAAAAATTATGAAAAACTGTCACAGTCTATTTTTTGAAAAATCAACCGTTGGATCAATGTGATTTTTTGCATTCTTAATACGTCTAAGTGGAGCATCAAATCCAATGGTCGATTTTTCAAAATAATTGTTTTAAGTTGATCAAATGCATGAGGAAGGACGAAAAGGGAGGACAAAAATGATGGACAAATAATATTGTTGTAATTGTAATGATGATAGGATATTCAGGATGAGCATATTGAAAACACTCCTTGTGAATTGATTGTTGTAGGTTTTGTTTATTTGTTTAATATATTTGTAAAGATGTCAGGAGGTTTGTGATGAGCCTAATGAAAATCCTCATTGTGAATTGACTGTTGTAAGTCTTCTTTGTTAGTTTAATTATATTTATAATTATGATAGGAAGTTCGGGGAGCCTATTGAACACCTTATTTCGGATTTGATTGTTATATGTTTTGTAATGGTGAATCGGTGATAGGAGGTTTGGAGTGAGCATATTGAAAATTCTTTTTGTGAATTTATTATTGCAGGTTTTAGCTTATGAGAAATTAAGGTTAAAGAACAAATATTTTACACACAATTTTTTCCCCCCCTTTTTTTTTTTCCAACATGTAGTAGGGGCAATATTTTAGGAACTCGCCTAAGTCGTCCAAAATCTCAGGGCTGGCCATGGCTGACTGTTTCGACCCACGTATGGTAAGGAGATTGTGGGGGCGAATTACCAAACTGGGCCTGTAGTCTATTCAATGGGCCTTGTTTTTTTCTTTTTTATTTATGGGATAAATTATCAATTTTTTAGTTTTGTTGGGCTGATTAGTAATCACACAAGTAAACCGAAATTCACTTTTTCAATAACCAGAACAATAGAAACCAGAATGTAAATAATATAGAGATTTTAGATTTCCATCTTAAAACTAGCTCAGTGTTTTAGTTTTTCTTTACGTTTAGCATTTTAGAAACTTAAGGTAAACTTTGAATCTTTGTTTTCTATTGCTTTTTGTGTGTTTTTTTTTTTTTAAATAAAAATAAATAATGAGATAAATCTCAGCGTTGGTCCTAAGCGCAAGTCAAGTAACCAGTTGCTTTGGATTCCCAAAATTTTACTAAAAAATAAGGCTCCCAATACTTTTTATTTTTTTTTGCATTTAAGTAACTCAAAATCAATTAGAGTTCTCATATTTTCTCAGCAATCAAACGAACCAAATCATGCATTGCATGCTGATCTGCATATGTTAATAACTCAGTATCTACTTTACCCATTGCACGGCCCGGCCTTGAAAAAATTGACAACCCTTCTCTACATCCAGCCCCATTAGGTTTATAGTTGCGTGGGGGATGAGACAACTTTGTCTCCACATCATGCAAGTACCTTGTGCAAAAGGTTAAGCACTCTTCCACAATGTACCCTTCCGCAATAGAACCCTCCGGTCGACTTTTATTCCGGACATAAGATTTAAGTGTAAGCAAGTACCTACAAAGGATGAAAGTATTACGAGGAAGACATTTCAAAGTATATGTTTAAGGTACGAATGAAGAGTTGTAAAATATTCACATAACTCTCAATTGGGTACATCCATCGGTAATGGACCGGTCCTGCAATCCTCGCCTCAGTAGGCAAATGAGTTGCCAAATGCACCATTACATCAAAGAAAGCAGGTAGGAAAATCATTTCTAGATGGCAAAGAGTTAGAGACATTTGAGCTTCAAGTATCTTGAATGATTCAACTGTACCTGTTTTTGAACATAATTCCCGAAATAAAGTGCTAAACTCTATCAACACGGCAGCAACATTAACCGGCAATGATTTTCGCACGGCTAGTGGGAGTAATTGTTGCATTATAATGTGATAGTCATGGCTCTTCAAACCAATGAGAGTTCGCTTTTTTAAGTTCACAGAACGAGATATGTTTGCCGCATAACCATCAGGAACTTTTACTTTACCCAACACATTACAAAAAATATCATTCTCTTTTGGGGTCATTGTGTAACAAGCTCGAGGTAAATATTGCTTAGTGGGGTCATTGCCTTGAGGATGTAGGGCTTCTCTAATGTTCAATTCTTTTAGATCCATACGTGCCTTCAAAGAATCCTTCGTGTGATTAGGGATATGTAATAAAGTCCCCACTAAGCTATCACAAATGTTTTTTTCTATATGCACCACATCTAAGTTGTGCCGTATGAAAAGATGCTCCCAATACGGCAATGAAAAGAATATACTCTTCTTCTTCCATCCATCCTCTCGTTCCACAATTGGGTCATCACCTTTCCCAAACGTCACACGCAAGTCACCAATCTGTTCCAATAGCTGAGATCCTGAGAGGGGCAACGGTGGAGGTCTGTATTCAGTATTCCCATTAAACGATGTTGTATCTTGACGGAAAAGGTGATCAAAATCTAAAAAGCGACGGAGACCCATGAAACAAATTTTGTTACTAGCACCTAAACGAAAGCTATCAGTTTCGACATTGCAATTAGGACAAGCTTTGTACCCTTTAGTGCTCCATCCAGAAAGGTTTGAATACGCAGGGAAATCATTTATAGTCCACAATAATGTAGCCCGCATGATAAAATTTTGTTTTGACGATGCATCAAAAGTGCATAGGCCATCTACCCACAACTCATACAACTCTTCAATCAACGGTTGCAAATACATATCAATGTTATTCCCGGGTGCTGTAGGTCTAGGAATAAGCAAAGACATGATGAAGTAAGGTTGTTTCATACACAATCAAGGTGGCAAATTGTACGGCATCAACACCACAGGCCATGTGCTGTGGGGATGGGTCATTGAACCAAATGGATTGAAACCATCACTTGCTAACCCCAATCTGACATTGCGGGGCTCAGTGCCAAAGTTGGGAAATTGGTTATCCAATTTTTCCCAAGCTTCTGAATCAGCCGGATGCCTCAACACCCCATCCTTTGTGCGCCCATCTGAATGCCATCTCATCAAACTAGCAGTTTTATCCGACATAAACAGTCTTTGCAACCTTGGCTTCAAAGGGAAGTGATGCAAAACCTTAGCAGGTGTTTGCTTGTGCTTTATAGGTGCAGAGATCGCACAATCTTCACTGGTTTTCCACCTTGAAGTATGACATACAGAGCATTCAGTGTCATTTATTGTCTCTTTCCTATACAACATGCAATCATTAAGACATGCATCAATCTTGGTGTACCCTAGGCCTAGCTCCTCTATCATTTTCTTAGTATAGTAGAATGATTTAGGCAGGGTATCATTAATATCGGGGAAGACATCCTTTAAGAACTCGAGCACTTCGGTAAATGCCTTGTCACTCATTCGATGACGGCATTTAATGTGATACAAGTGAACCACGAAGGAAAGTACATTGTACTTCTTGCATCCTGGGTACAAGTCTTGATTGGCCTCTTTTACCAATCTGTAAAATTTTGCCGCATCAGGATTTGGCTCACTAGAATATTGTTCGGGAACTTCTTCAGAAATTGGGATCCCAAATGCCCCATGTAACATTCCTTGCATGTCATTGACTCCCTGATTTTCATCTTCTTCAAAGAGGGACACATCTGAGGGGTCATTAGGATTATCAAATTCCCCATGAAATAACCATTTGTTAACAGAGTAACCTTTTGCGTTCTTTTACTACGCTCGAACCATGCCACTCATTATTACAACAATTCATACATGGACATAAAATCTTCCCATTTGTTGATGCATGTGCGA
This sequence comes from Hamamelis virginiana, assembly GCA_017140935.1. NCBI lineage: Eukaryota > Viridiplantae > Streptophyta > Magnoliopsida > Saxifragales > Hamamelidaceae > Hamamelis > Hamamelis virginiana. The sequence continues at coordinate 838,982 of JAESVK010000750.1, forward strand.
ATGCATATTCGAGGAAAATTTGTAGTCCAGTCTGATATTCGATAGAGCATCGGTGGCGGTTGATCCAACTCTTATCCATGTCAAATGTGGTAGAATAATGCCAACTATATCACATATAAATAGAAGGTTAAAAGTTTTTTGAGAAATTATTAGGATTATATGGGATTAAATTAAGAATTAAGATTTATGAAGAATGCCAACCCTGTCACTGACATAAATTTTCTCTCCCGATCGCAAATGGATGAAAAAAAAGCATTTGGATGAGTAAATAATATCCGATCTGGCCAGTTTTTTCGTGTATATGTTGATACTTCATAGCATTGTGTCTGCAGGCATTACATGTACTGGTTAATTGGTTTTGTGTTCAAAATTAATTACAAGGATTTTGAGTCCTTAATTCTGAAGAAATCACATATCTATGTATTTACTTCTACAAAATTTCACTTATGAATTTTTGAACCAAAGAACTAGATGAACTTAAAACCTGTATGAATTTTGATATAGATTTCCTATATATTCCTTTAGATTAGAAAAAAGCTAGGATTCATATTAATATATATTGCCTTTTTTGGGTTAAAACTTAAAAGTAATCTAAAAATCTTCATGAGTAAGTAGTTTGACAAAATTATAGTAGTGGCAGCATGAATAAAGAGCAGGAACGGGAGCAAGTTCCGCGGCAGGAGAGAATCTCTTGCTGAAATAATATGTGGTGTTTGACACACAACATTATTCTCAAGCAGGGAATGTCAACGAATCATTTTTCAGCCTACACTAAACAAAGTTCCAATGTCAAACTACCATCCAGGAATATCATATATGAACTATGACAGCCAATCAACATGAGCCATCTAAAGACGAGTAAGCACATTTTGAGTGTTTAAATCAATTTCAGATAAAATATTATCATAATTAATTAATTATACCCTGGATCTAAATTCTTCATCTGATAATTGATGTCCTATGAATCGCATAAACTAAAAGTTGAAAGAATATGAGATTGGCCTTCCCCATAGGTATGTCATACTCAAAGCATTTTGCCTTCCTAAAGGAATTCTTCCCATGAATGAAAATTTTGTGTTTTCTTGTGTAAGAACCACAATCATGATGCATTAACCACATCAAGACAAGTTAATGGATGCATCAAAAAAGTGTTGACAGTGAAATTAAAGCAATAAATTAAGTAAGCCTATGAATGAATAAGGGGCATTTTGAATCATTCGAATAAAGAATTAATATATGGCAGCAGGGGCGAAGCCAGAAATCATCTTGAGTGGGGTCAAAACCTTTGAGTAAATATTAATGTTCCCTAATTCTTGAAATTAACTCAACCGACTTCAACTTTATACAAATTTAATTTTTCTACTCGAAAATAACAACATCAAAAATAACTATTAAACTAATATTAAAATACCAAAATTTGAGCATATAAGAAGCATACAAAAAAAGGACCGCTACTGTCCAATAATCCAAAAAAATTCAACATTGATTGATAATATATTGATTTAATACGTTTACAACTGTTCCCGACGAGTCTTCATATTTTAAAAGCGTTGAATGATAACCTCATTGTATTCATATTTTGAAAGCAAAATAACGAGCAGAAACAACATCAAAACATCTTTTTAATGCCTTTTTTCTTTTTGGCTAAGCAATACATCTTTTTATGTCTCATGCTTATGTAAAATAGCTTTAATGAATCAGTCCAACTATTTATAGGTTGGCCAACTTATATTGATTGGTCTGGGAATAAGCGAAATTTTCACTTGGTAGCATTTAATGCAGTCCTGAGAAGATGTTTCTGAGTAGTAACAAACATATAATCAATTTTCATGAACATTACAAGATCATGAAAAAGTCTTAGAGATTTATAGGCTCTAGACAAAGTGAAACAAAGTATTAGGATTTGTAAACCCTCAAAAGTTTGGGCTTTAATGGTGATGACAATGAGAAAAATAATGATGGCGATAATGAAGGAGATCCCAGCCCAGGATGAGACATTCTCAAGCTGAACTTTTGGGTTCATTGTGAAATATCGCCCTGAGGCCACGAAACTGACTTGACATCAGAAACATCATCATTTACTGGAAAATGAAAAAAAGGATGATTTGTTTAAATCGAGACTATATATTGAAATGGTAAAACTGGTTTTTCTTTTTCAAAATGTGTTCTTCTCCTCCCCCTACCCCACCAACCATGTGGGTGCCAGGATTGATAAATGCACCTAAAATATGACTCTTTTGACCAAACCTCTGGCTTATGTGGGTGGATTGGAGAGGCTTACCATGATTTAACAAATTACTATCACTCTGAATGGTTTTCTGGCATAAACAATTTTGTAAAATACTTTTCCAAAAACCTAGAGGAACATAACTGTCCATTTAGTGGGGCTTTCCTTCAACTGAGGTGCATGGTATTACAAATAACCTCATCAAATAAATACATCTCACTGAGAGATGCAATCATATATTTAAGAAATAACTGTGTTTGAGTGTCAGCACATCAACACAACTAAAGCCCTCTACCACAAACATGATGAGGCTAGCTCTGACTCAACGATTTCAAAACTAGCCGCCATCCATAGATAAGGCAAGTAAGCTACTGGCTGTTGGCACCTGACATTCATACCAGTGGATAACATACTAAAACCCATTACATTCCTACCAGTGGATAACATACTAAAACCCATTTCAGAATCAAATACCAAACCCAAAAACTCAGTTCCCATATGCAAGTTTACTCCTTTACATGTATATACTGCACACCGGTGTGCAGTTCCCAAACTTGGGTCAAGAACCCTAGGTTTTGGTTGATTTTTCTAGGGAAAAAAAAAAAAGAAAGAAAGAAAAAAACCCAAAACCAACCCCACAAGGCCTCAATCACAGAAAAATACACATCAAATTCAACCAATACAGGCATCGGCATTTATAATCAAAACCATAAACGAAATTTCAATATATAAATATGCAATATCTGACCTGCACAGCCGTTTATTCGATGATGATGCTTCTATAAGGGCATGTATGGCTAGAAATCACAGTGGATGAGGAGGGGGAGTGTGACAGAGCTTCAACCCATTCGCGTCGTGGAGCAGGCTGACGGAGAATAAAAAACCCTAGGTTTTTTAGAATGATTCAACTTCGGATAGAGAGAAAAGGAGAGGGGAAGAGGAGGTTCGTGGCTCGAGTTAGCATATTTCGGTTGCTGGAGTGAGGTTCGTTGCAGAGGGAGAGACACGAGAGCGAGAGAATGGGGAGGAAAAATGGCAGTGGAGATGCAATGCAACGATGGCCGGATTTGGGTCAGCACACCGTTATGGGTGATCGGTGGTGGGAGGTTCCTTCGATACCCTGTTCAGCTTGTACACAGGGAGATAAAGAGAAACTGAGAGAGAGAGACAGGGAAGACGGAAGAGGGAAGAGGGAAGCGCGGGGTGGGTTTTGGGGGGAAACACATAGCGAGGGCGTGTTTGGTTGCAAAATATGTAAATTTTTGGTTAAAAAATTATATTTTATTATGATATATTGTATAAATTAAAAAATATACTCAAACTTATTTTTGTGACGGTTCATTCCGTCGCAGTAATAATATAAATTAAAAAAAAAAATTCAATTTTCACAAATTTTAGCAACTTTGCGACGGTGGAAGATAAGTTGGTAAAAGGGACCAATTCGCTTCGTTGCAACGGCTCTTGCCGTTGCAAAAATTGAAATATTGCAACAGTCTTCAATTCCGTTGCAAGAATTGGTTGCAATAGCCTCCTTTTCTTGTAGTGTTATGATAGTATATGCCACCAAATTTTATATGAATATTAGTAAGTAAAAGAAAAATAATATGTACATGATATTTATGTGCAAATTTGTTTGTATGTCAATACATAATATAGCCTTGTTTTAGGAGTCGATTATGCCCCGACAAATTTCAGGGTGAGCCTTGATAAGTCTTACTAGCTGCCACATATCAAAGATAATCTAATATATTGAATTATATTTCAAAACATAGCAATCTTGTAAGTGTATGTACAGAAATATGGGTGGATGGATCATACTTGATTTTTGAACATACAACCCCAACTCCTCCATCCACATGCAAACAAAAATTAAAAATATATTTTTTACCCACTACCCATCCACTAACAAAGTTGAATTTGCCCATGTATATAATGGCTGGTCGATTCAAATTGAATGGGTGGATCAAATTTTGCGGACGTCGATCTACACACCCTTACAGGAATGCCACTAAAAATCATAATTATCATAATTGAATCAGACATCGATCCGATTAAGACATCGGTTCATCGGTCTAACCATTGGATCAACGGTTGAACCGCTTAATTATAAAATATATTTGAAATTTTTACAAGTATATAAATGTTTTAAGGTTATATTTTATAAATTGCATTATAATAACAATAAGTAAAGTATAGTTTAGTGGTAAAGATTCTCATTTCCTTTCTTCTAAAAAGGTTAGGTGTTCAAATCTCAAAGAATGCAATTTTCATAAAAAATACCAGTGCATTCTTTGAGATTTGAACACCTAACCTCTTTAAAGGAAAAAAAAAAATGAAAGCCTTTACCACTAGGCTACACTTTACTTGTTATTATCTGGCGTAGTGGTAAAAACTCCCACTCAATATATATAACAATACAACTGAGTACCAACATGTAATGAGATTCAATTGATAGAGAAATGCTAAAATTTTTCCCAGTTTTAGGCTCCATTTGTTCCTAAAAGTAAGAGAGAAAAGAAAAGAAAAATACTTAAAATTTAAAATTGTAGATTTTTAAAATTTCTAATACATTTCCTTTCCTTTCACTCTCTCTCTCTCTCTCTATATATATATATATTGATCTGGTTTTTTATTTTATTTTATTTTTAATTTCTTTTTATTTTTTCCCTCAAAAAGCAAAAACAAAAAAAAAAAAAAAAATCATTAGACCAAGTCACCAAGGGATGGGGGAGGAATAGCATTTGACACCGTAAAAGTTTATAGTTATCAAATTCAGTGCATCCCAGCCGTCCAAAGTGATTACCTACAAGTCAATTGGGCCTAATTATATTACAAATCGGAATTATTTTGAATATATAAAAAGTAGTTAAGAAATGATAGACAAAATTAATGGCTTGAATCCTTGCGTTTATTAACATAATACCAAGTTTCAATCACAATGCATTCTCTAAGATTTATAATACGATGTTGGATGAATTTTGATATATATATCAGCTTATTTAGTAATCCAATCGGGTCAATTTGATCATACGGTTAATCCATGAACCGATCATTTCAACGAATCTTATCCCTAAATATTCAAAGTATAATATACCGATTAAAAAATATATATCTATATTTATGCCATCTATAACATTATTCGTCTGGAAAAACTTTACATATATTGACCATAATATTTTTAAATCATTATAAAACTATAAAAGTATTTAAATAAGTACTGCTCCACATGAACTCATGTGCGTACGTGCAAACTTCTTATCCCTAAAGTTATTCTTTTTCATATTATTGGTTGGTTTATTAATTAATTATAACCAACACAAGCTTGTTTTGCAAATCTAATCACGAGCTGAGTGTGTTTAAAATTATATCCAACTTATTTTCATTTTTGCTTCTAAGCCCTTTTAAGAAATATAATATTTTCATTTTTAAAATTATATATTTTCAAATATAAAATATGAAAAATTATAATTTAGCCACAAATAAGTCAACTTTTTAAATAATTGTAAAGAAATTTAATAAAAATTATATTTATCTCAAGCTATGTGAGTATGTGATGAGTCAAGCTTGGGCTTACTCATGAACATTTTCAACGGGCCTAAAACTAAATTCTAAAATGGGTTTGGTTCGTTTAGTAATAAGCACGAACAAGTCATTACCGGGCTTGTTCTCAGTATGTTTACAAATGGCTTGGTTCGTTGGCAGCCTTAATCAATTGGTGATTTGATGGCTATAGTGATGGATTGCTATTGGTTTTGGTGGTGATGGTGAGACACTGATAGTAGTGGTAATAATTATAGATTGATTCCAATGGTAGGTTGTGTGTTTGGAATTATAATTATTCAATATCATTTTATTTTTTCTTTAAAGAATTTTCTAAAAATATGAAGCACAAAAGCAACCCAAATTAGAATGGGATACGCATAAAAGTGAATGTATCGTATCCTTACAAAACGTTATGAGTAGAGTCATGGACTAGCTAGCTTGGGGCAAGGGTGACATTTTCAAAAAATAAAAAAATAAATAAAAAACCTACATCGTTATCGCGTTGAGCTATTTTATTCCGTCATTGATGTATAACTTCTTAAGCTTAATAGTCGTTTTCAGTGAAGGCAAACACTGAATTGCTTCTTAGTGTGACACACTTGATGCCGAATGATTATTTTTATGCTTTTAACAAACAACAATTGATTCACTTAGCTACAATTTATCCAACAATTGTTTTTGCATTCGATTTTTCTGTGCTTGACGATCAACTCGAGAATTATGTTGTTGATATGCGCTATTCTATTGACTTTTTTACAATTGAAAGAAATTAGTGCTTTAGCTCAAAAAATGGTTGAAACAAAACGAAACATAGTATATCCACTAGTTACTTGATTTTGAGATTGACACTTACCCTCCCCGTTGCGACTGCCACTGTGGAGAGGGCATTTTCAGCAATGAAAATTGTGAAGAGTCGATTGCGCAACCGGATAGACGATCAATTGATGAATGATAGCTTGATTGGATATATTGAGAAAGATATACTCGATGGCATTGATAATGAGGTTATCATACAACACTTTCAAAAAAAGAAGACTCGAAGGGGACAATTGTAATCGATTAATGAATATTTTATTAATATGAATTAATTTTGGATGATTTATGTTTCATTTAAAAATATTTTTGTGTATTAAGTATAGATAATTTATTAGTTTTAATAGATACTTTTCATGTTACTTTTAAAAGATGAAACCTTAAATTTCAATTTTTTTAGAGTTTCGTCTACCCTAACTACAAATCCGGGCTACGTCCCTAAGTAGAGTCGGGTTTGGTTGGGTTAAATTTCCAAATTTTATTGGAGTTTTTTATTTTTTATTTTTTATTTTTTTAAATGGCCTTTTAAAAAAAATATATGGAAGAGTGCCCCTCTCCAAAAAAATATTTGAGAGAATGGCCCTCAAACTCGGTCAAAGTCATAAACCGCTGTTAGAAACAGCGGTTATAAGTATTATTGATATAAAGTGGGGAATGACAGAGGATATAAAGTGTGCGAGTTGTAAGCATCCTATGGAGACAACACTGCATATTTTGAGGGATTGCCCGCATGCAATTGAGATTTGGAAAGGAATTATAACAGATTTCTTGGTGGAGAATTTTTTCACTTGGGATTTGATGAACTGGTTTAAGGAAAATTTAAGGATGTAATAAGAAGGTTGAGGACCGGGATAATGTTACTTGGTGTGAAATCTTTGTGATTGGTTGCTGGAGGCTGTGGAAGTGGAGAAATAAAAGTATTATTGATCCCCTCTTTTGTTTTCCTTTTAATCCAGTGGAGCGAATTTTTGTGGAAGCAAAAGAATCAATGGCGGCTCTCCAAAAACGGGGTATTGTGATGTTGAAGCAACATAAGTTTATTGGGTAGAAATCTCCAATAATGGATTGGGTAAAGCTGAATGCTGATGGGTATATGAAAGAACAGCAAAAGGGCAGGAGGATTAGCTCGGGATAGCTGGGAATTGAAATGGCTGGAAGGGTTCACAGCTAATTTGGGGATGTGCAGTATAGATAGAGCTGAGCTTTGGGCTCTTCTCTATGGGTTGAAATTGTCTTGGGAGGAAGGATACAGGAAGATAGAGGTGGTATCAGACTCGGAAAGCTCAGTCTTTTTGCTGGAGAAAGAGATGCAGCTGTACCCCATAATTTGGGGATAATTGAAGCTTGTAAGAAGATCATCAAGTGATCGCCTGAGTTGTTCGCAGCAATCTCGGTGACGCAAGAGAAAAGAGGTTGTTTGCAGAGACGTCGCGGCACAAGAGCAGAGACGAGAACGGCTGCTGGCTTCTCTGGCTTGTCCTTGGCTTGACTGGAGCTGGTGCTGCTGTATTGGATATATCGTTTTTGTTGGGTTTGTTTTTGTCGTGGGATAGGAGGCTGAGCAAGACGACGAAGAAGAAAGAAGAAGGGTTTATTCATTATTTCAATAACCGCTGTTTCTAAAAGCGGTTTATTCCTTTGACCAAGTCACCGGACCATTCTCCCAAATAATTTTTTGAGAGGATCACTCTCCCATATTTTTTTTTAAAGGCCATTAGAAAAAGAAAAAAAAAAAAAAAAAAAAA
>JAESVK010000750.1:847409-860296 GCA_017140935.1 Hamamelis virginiana
CTCATTTTATTGGGACTTCAAAAATTTCCCAAATTTAAATTTGACCATACCCCTTTTAGAATTATCCTAATAGAGTCGGTCAAGTTAAATTACCTAAAATTCCCACCAAATTGGCATTCCAATCCCAAATAGTTTTGGTAAATATATCTTTTCCTATATTTCTAGAACTTGAATCACAATAGCTAATGATCACTTTTGGCCCTCTATCCCATTTACTAATATTGGATTTTGGAAGTGGACATCTTCTATCTCATTTATGCAGGTTTTTTTTTATATTTTTTTTTATAAACAGTAATATTATATATTCTAAAAAATTATTTCAAAAAATGTTTCAAATGAATTCTATCCTTATATTTATTGTTAAGTAAAAAGGTTAATAAAAAAAAAAAAAAAAAAAAGAGTTTTGGAACATCTGCCCATATATAGGATAATAGAATAACTTTTTTAAAAAATTATTCAAAAGTCATCGAGTTTGGAGTTATATACCGTGAAGTTTAATTTTATATCATAAAATCCACAAGATTTCCAAATTTCTTTATACGTTTTTTATGCTAAAGAAATCTTTGAATTTTGTGATATAAAAAGCTTATGTGAAAAAATTATGAGTATATATTCCCGTAAAATTTTAATTTTTAATTTTGTGAGAAGAGATGGTAAATGCTAATGATTTTTATTTTGATCTGCGCACGCTTTTCCATGTAGTTGGCGATGCTACACTGCGCATTGCTCACACGTCTGAAACTTTTAAATAAATCACAACTTGTTCCGTCCCAAAACCCAAATCATGGAGATTATATGTTTCAACTTATCTCATAAGTCTATCATATAAAATTTTTAAAAATGCTATACCACATGATATTTTAATTCGAAATTAAAAATTATTTTGATGTCTCTTGCTTTAAGCGGTGAAATTCCTTCTAACAAATTGATTCTATCTTTCTCACACCACTCAAAGAATGACTAATCATTATTTTTAATTTCAGGTTAAAATATTTGATTGTATAATATTTTTATAAATTTTTTATACTATAAAATTCAAAAAAAATAAAATTAATATAACAAATATATAAAGAAATTTAAAAATCTTTTTAGTGAAAATTTTAAAATCTTATGTTGAAGTAATGGTATAGAATATAAAAATATATAAATATTTTTTTTTATTCTAATATATAGAAATATATATATATATATATATATATATATAATTGAAAATCTTGCGAGGACTTTATACTATAAAACTCCAAACTCAAAAACTTTTCAATAATTTTCCCTTGTTAGAAAAGAATGAGATATCTGATGAAGCCAAAATTCGGCTTAGCAGTCATGGACACGACGCTCTCTTGAGGGCCTGCAAAAAAGAAGCGGTGAGGTCCGCCGGCGGGGGCTCTCCGACGATCAAGTCAGTGTCTCAGACCTTGAATAAAGAGAGTAATTTTCATGTTAGATATCACATTTTGGCCCCCCTTTTATAGATGAAGGTGGTGATAAAATCCCCTAATACCAGCTGATTTAATCCCTTGATTTTAGGAATTGATGGACTTTCCTTTGTAGATATATTTCAATATTTGAAATATTCCTTGATTCATGGAGATAATATTGGATAATATCTTGTTAAAAATGATTTACTGAAATATAAGCTCTTCAACTAAATTATGAGGATGTCATAAGGTCGGCTAAAGATAGAGCATATAAGCTCGGCCACTTAATGAGAACATTGTACATATTTTTTCCCATCAATATCCAATGTAAACATGTTCTCTCATCTAAGCTGCAAAAATAACAAGTGCAACTGCGAGAGTGAAAATAAAATAAAATTGAGAGAAAATCACGGAACGGAGATTAAAAAAAAAAAAAAAAAGTACAAGAACTCAATAAGAAATACATTGTTAAGCTTTCCACAGAAAACCACCTAAATCCAGTTCTCTTCCGTGCTCGGATTCACGTTCAAATCGAAACCCACATTCTTCTCCTCGCCATCCCCTCGCTTCACTTCACCTTTAACGCCGTTATCTTCCTCACCACACCCCTTCTCTAACAGCACCCTCGATCTCGATTTTTCTTCTGTTAACTTCCTGCCGTCGCCTTTATCTTTCTCGAAATACTTAACAGCATCGCGTATGCGCCTGAGAATCGCAAAGAACTCCTCTACCTCCTCCTCCTCCGTCACGCTCTTCTTCTCTCTGCCATCGTCTCGTGCTTTCTTTGTACAAGCGGAAAAGTCGTCGTTTCCAGCTCGCTTTCTCTTCTCTCCTTCCGTCTCATTGTGAATTGATGATGACATCGATTGCCTCGCCGTAAGATCGATTGATTCGGTGCTGCCGGAGGTGAGGTTATCAGTAAGACTAGAAATCTCTCCAACTTGCATTCATCTATCTATTCTCTTTTTGGGAAGAAAAGCAAACATATTCGGTTCTTTTCGGTGGGGACCAATGCATTTATTACGAGCCTTGTGAATTGTTAAAAGGACTGCCACGTTAGAAGAAGTTAGGATTTCGTTTGCAGCATCTATCATGCTTACGTGGCTTTTCTCATAGGCTCGATAGAGGAGGAGCCCAACACATCACCCATATAGATTTTTTATCCGGAGAAAAATCATGGCGTCGGGCGGCGTCCGAATTTAATGGTGAGCATGCCTGTGTGGGTGGTGAGCAGCCGCCTTATGGGCAACACGGAAATAAAAATAGAGATCTCTAATGGCTGGACTAGAAAACTCACAATTTGACTTTCGTTTTGGGTACAAAACTAACTCTTAACGGCAGATTTCTCAAAATCTCATTCGATCCAAAGAAGTTAGAATCATTTCTCTTCTTTTTTAACCAACTCAAACCCCTTATGGAGAAGATGGTGTAGTAACCTACTCAATTACGAGGGGGAAAATCAGATTCAAGCCTCATACAACCTTTTCTCTTTTTCTTCAACCAACCCAAGTCCTTGTTTACTGCACTGCTGGAACCTTAGGTGGGTTTCTCATTTACCCTTTTGTTTGTTTCCCGAGAAAAGTAAAAAAATAGATTTAAAGTTTGAATCTTTCGTTCGTTGTCGTTTCGGTAGTTGAGATTTTTTTTCTTGTTATTTCTCAACAACCAAACGGAGCTTATAAAAGAAAATTTTCATAACCTATTTGGTTGCTAGGAAAACATAAAAAGAAAAAAAAAAAAGGGAAAAATTTCTAAATACCCAAACCCCTGAAGGATTTTTTTTTATTGGGAATGTGGATTTAGAGTTTGGGTTTGGGTTAATAATGAGATCAAGGGAAATTAAGGGTTAGGAATGCTTAAAATTAGTGTGGGCTTAAACTCATATATTTTGTTGGTTTTTCATAACCTGTTTGGTTGCTGAGAAAACATAGAAAATAAAAGTAAAGGAAAAAAAATTCTGAATACCCAAATCCTTAATGGATTTTTTTTTTTATATTGGGAATGTGGATTTAGGATTAGGTTTAGGGTTAATAAGGAGATCAAAGGAAATCAAGGGTTAGAGATGCTTGAAATTATTGTGGGTTTAAACTGAGATTGAAGACGGAAGATGGAGAAGATGGAGAGATAGTAGACTAAAGTGAGAGATAGTAAACTAATTTGATGTTATGGTGTTTGCAACGTTAACAGAGTTAAGTCCAAAACGACATCCCCATTTACATTTTCTATCTTAGCCATTGGATCGGCCATCCAGTTTCCGTGTTACTCATCCAAGAGCTGCTAACCACCTAGTGAGCAAAGGCCTACTTGATCACCGACAAATTCGGACGCAGTGTGGCGCGTCCTCATCCGTGAATTTATGAATTCTCCCGGAGGATTCGTAAGATAGATCTAACCGTTGGATCAAGTTGTGACGTGAGAATATTTGATGCATGACTTAACGGATTGAAGTGTGGAGATTGGAGAAGGCATAGAAGACTCTCGTGGCATTTTTAATTATAGATGTATAATTGATGGGACGTGGGAAGTAGGACAGACAACAGTTATATTGTATTGAAGACAAGAAATTTATATGCCGTCTCTGTCATGCTTAGTTGGTATTTTTTAATTGTCTGAATGTACACAAAGATATGTGGTTCCTATTCATAGCCGATTTAGTGTACAACTAATGGTAAAAACGACCTCTAACCAATTTCCGAACTTTTTGTTTCTTTGATGAGCCAAGATGAAAAAGCTATGTAACTATCACAACTCTACAATTCGACAACAAATTCATCCAAATTGGCACGATGCAGTTGTTCAAATTTTCCTAGTTTAAGCGATTCCCACTCAATTAGAACAAGCGAAATTTGAACGGTAAGCATTTTTTCAAGGGACGAGATTGAACCTGTGATCTATCTTATTCTTAAGCCGTTCTTCTTCTATGTTCTGTCACCACCTGCCCTAACCTCAGGGACTATGCGGCGAGCATGCAATTTTTTACTTAATATTTTGCTCATAAAGTATAGTTGGTCGTTGGAGTTGGTATTATTAATGTGTCATATTTATTTGGATTAAGTTTTAACCTTCAAAGTCATCGAGTACTTGAGCAAAATTTCTTGTTACTTAATGTCTAAATTTGATTACTACCAACCTCTGTACTGCTGCGCTTGCACGAACATGCTTCATTACTTCCAGGTCCTTGAGTATAGAATCAATTTTGATAGCCTTTCAGGTAACATAATTTTCCTTCGAGAGTAATAATGAACTAGGAAACACGGGTCCTTAAAAGTGTACCAGAACTGGGAACAGTGGCAGAAGCTGTGAATTCATTTCTTTTTGGGGTAGGTAGACACATGCAGTGATGTTGGATTCGTGCATTGGTAGATTGGGAGACCAAGGGTTAAAACCCTGGAGAAATCAACATCTGCGGGCCGTGGTTTAAGTGTTTAACAAGCCTAAAGGGAGATTTTTTCACAGAGTTGGAGCTGAACTACATGGGAAGTTCTCCAAATGCATACATGATTTTCCTTTTTTTTCCTTTTTTTTCTTTTTTGGTGTGTGTGGGTCCAAGTAATATACATTAGTAGGGTTAGTGGTTAGTTATTAACGGAAAAGAGAAATAACAAATGGGTCAATTCTTATCCGTGATGAATAGAACCCAGAACCCTATTCCATTAAAGGAGAGACGTGAACCACTGAGCCAAAGCTCATGTTCCGATACATGATTAATTGAGCAATAGAGGAATTTAGGAGTCCGTATGGATGAGTTTCTACTTCTCATTTTTTTTTAAAATAAAAAATAAAAAATGGAAGTTTTTATTATTATTATTATTTTCTATTATTGTTTCTATAGTGCAAAATTTTGGTAGAAAATAACTATCAAAATTTTCACACTCAAAACTTCCATCCTTTTACTTTAAAAAGGTAAAAAAAATAGAAAGCAGGAGCTTATCCAAACAGCCTCTTAGAATTTTCTGCAATCTCCAATGGAAGTCCCATTCGGGATGGAAGTTGATATAGAAACCCATGGACCCATTTTGGTTCTCCCCAAAGGAACAAAAGATAATATTATTTCGGCCAAAAAAAAATTCATTTTTGAGTAATTTGAATATGACGGACTTTCCTTTGTAGATATATTTCAATTGAGTAGTGCTAGGAGTCCCGTCCCTATTCCCGTCTCATAGTGAAAATACTCTAACAGTCAACACAGTGAAAATACTCCAACAGTCAACACAGTGAAGATGAGGAAGACAAAGAAGAAGAAGAAGAACAAGAGAGAAAACAGTGAAAAAAAAAAAAGAAAAAAAGAAGAAGAAGAAAACAGTGAAAATACTAAAAAAGTGAAAAAGAGAGAGAAAGAAGTGGAAGACAGAGGAGAAGAAGAAGAAGAAGAAGAAGAGAGAACAGTGGAAAAAAAAAAGTAGTGAAAATACTAAACAGTGAAAAAGAGAGAGAAATAACGGGAAGAAGAGAAAGAAAAAAAAAAAAAAACCTAAATTGTGAAAAGGAAAGAAAAGAGAGAGAAGTAAGGGGAAGAAGAGGAGGAATAGGGATGGAGGAAGACAGAGAAGAAGAAGAAGAAGAAAAAAAGGGAAGAAGATGAAGACACTAAAAAAAAAAAAAAAAGGAAAACAGTGAAAATATATCATAAGCAGCACAGTAAAAAAAATTGTTTTTTTCCTTTGATTACTCTACATTGACAGTAAAAAAGAATGAAGAATTATAAAATAAAAAAAATAAAAAAAAAAGGGAAGAAGAAGAAGACCGAATCCAGCTGGTGGAGGAGACCGGATGGGTGAGCTGCTGGGCATAAACAGATAGAACTTCTCCGAGGCGAAGATGGAGTTGAGGGAGGAAGTGCATTAAATGGTGTGCATGGGGCAGTGTATTAAATGGTGTGCATGGACCAGAGTCTGTAAGCTTTAAATACGAGACCTAAATGGTGGGTAGCAGCACCACGGCTCTTCCTCATAATTATAAGCCATGTAGGACGGGAAAAAAAAAAAAGGAAGGGGGCGGTATCTCAATCATTTTCCATTTCAATATTTGAAATATTTCTTGATTCATGGAGATAATATTGAATAATATCTTGTTAAGTTGATTTACTGAAATATGAGATCTTCGGCTAAAATATGAGGATGTAAGGCATATGAACGACCAAAGATAGAGCATATGAGCTCGGCCAATCAATGTGAACATTGTACATATTTTTCCCCATCAAAAACTAATTAAATTTTTTTTTTTTTACATAAAATGAAAATAAAAATAATTTTTGCAAAGTAAATAGACCCTAAATGACTATTTTAATAATTAACCTTTTCACTCTTCAAACATAGGAAGTGGTTGGATGCTCACAATTATTATTTTAAATATTTTTATTCAATCAAAATTTTTTTTTTTTTTTTTTTTTCACATTTTATCACTGCAGTCACTTTGTTTCCGCTAATATTTTGAATTTTTTATTTTAAAATTTAATAAAAAAAATTCATAACTAATTAAAATAGGGAGTATGATTGGAATAACCATCTGAAAAATAGCTCCTGAAAATGACTTTGTAGCCATTTTAGCGAAATTTTAAAGCGGTTGGCTTGAGATGCTTTTAGAAATAACACGGATCATAAATACACAAAAAATTATAAAGTAACCAAAATTTAGACCAAACTATGTAAATGAGATATAACATTACACTAATTAAACATGTAATGAGAGTCTCGACCCATCTTTGATGAGCCAAGTTGAAAAAGCTATGTAACTTTCACAACTCTACAATTCGACAAAACATTCATCCAAATTGGCACGATGCAGCTGTTCAAACTTTCCTAGTTTAAGCGATTTCCAGTTCAACTTCTTTTCAGTCCTATCAAAGCATCCTTTGTTTCGTGAATGCGAGTTTCATTTTCAATGTTCGATACTCTTTGCTTATTTTAATTATTTGGACAATTAAACTCTCTTATCTTACCACTATTCATCTTTTTTTTTAACCAAAACAAAAAAAAAAATTTTATTTTTTTTGATCGAGAAGTTGTTACAAATTAGAATCCACAATTAAGTAAAACTATACCATTTCAAATATTTTTCCACTCAATCAGAACAAGTGAAATTTGTACGGTAAGCATTTTTTCAAGGGACAAGATTGAACCTGTGGTTTATCTTATTCTTAAGCCATTCTTCACCTCCCGCCCTAACCCAGAGACTATGCGGCATGCAATTTTTTTATTGGGTAAAATGCATACATCTTCCCTGAGGTTTGGTTTAAATGTATGGAACTCCCCTGAATTTCAACAAATTTCAACCCGCCCCCTGAGGTTTGATGTTTTTTGCAGACACCTCCCCTCCGTTACACTCTCCATTATTTTACAATCAAAATGTCTAAAATACCCTCAATATATATATATAGACACACACACTATGGCATGTTTGATTCACTTCCTATATTACTATAGATGATTGTGTTTTAATAAAGTTCCTTAAGAAAGCTTCAAGGCGTACATTGTTGATATTCACACGAAGTGACAATTTAGACAAATTAATTTGTGAAAAATAGCTAGATCAAGATGATCCATAGAGCCAATTGTACCATCCTAAATAATTTAATTGAAGTATAAATTGATCAATTGAGACTAATCGGTGAACCAATGGTTTGGCTATATATCAACCAAATTAAATAAGGATTCAAAACTCACCATATTTGATAACGAGTCAGACCAGCCTGTGTGACTCCCAGAACAACATCATTTATTGTCTGCAAAATTCAAAGGCAGAACCATCCATTTCAGTGTCCCTTTTTTTTAATTCCCCTCTTTCCTCTGTTTTTTTTTTTTTTTTCCAAGCATCGAGACCTTAATTGATGTGGTATGTCTCCATCATAAATGAGGGGAGAGATGGTCAATAGTTAGGTCTATTTAGAAGTGAATAACGCGTATAATGAACTAACTTTTAGATTAAATTTTTTAAATCAGCTGACGTGGTAACTACATAAAATTTTAAAATTTATGCATTTTTATCTTTTTCACACACCATTCAAAGTAAGATACGTCAGAGTGATTTTTAATTTTGGATTAAAATATCCGGTGATATAGCAGTGTTGTTTTCAAAATACACGAAAATAAAAATTTTATCATGCTGTCATATCTTTTAGTTTAAAATTTGGTGTGTCATGCATTTTTCATTTAAAAGCGCAACAAGGTCGAGTTGATAGATGTTGAAATTTTCCAATATGTAAGGTCCAATTTAAAAGGGTATGAAAACCAAATGGACCCCTAACTAATTAATTGATTAGCATAATAATTGAAAACCAAGTATAGTAATAATTAGCTAGATAATTAAACTCACAGTGCTCATCGCATTCTTCACCAAGTTAACATCATTCAAGCTAACCGTCCTGTGAACAAATCGTCGAGGACTAGATCCAACACTCACTGAACCTTAAAGAGCTGTTTCAGTATCCTTCAAGAACAACGCAGTTGCCACAAACATTAAAACATCAATTATAGTATTCCAAACAAGCTGGAACATAACCCAAAACCAGTGGGATTTGGGTGCTGGATTTGATTTCTTAATCGCCGGAATTGTCGGGACAGAATAAGATTAAGAAAAAAAATTGACAAAAATTGACCGTAAGTAAACAAGTTTATTTCAGTATTAATCATAGAAAGAATAAGATTAAGAAAAAAAAATTGACAAAAATTGTACTAAATTGGGTTCCTTTTTGAAGCATATATATATATTTTTAAATATTTTTCCTTTCATTCTTTTTGCTCTTTGTGATATATTTTGCTCTCTTTGAGATCCAAAAATCCACTAGGAATATCATCTCTTTTAATTATTTAACTTTCTTTCTATTGTTCATGGCTCTATATGGGGTCATATTCACGTGTTCTTTCTTATATAAGAATTTGGCCTTTTGGCCAACGTAAGGTATTTTGAAAAACTAACGTTTGGATTAAATATATTTTTTTTATGTATGACAATTTATTTTGTTAATTTAATGAGAGCATAAATGACTTTTTATTAATTTAACAAGGGTTGTGTGGTTATTTAACTTAAATTAATGCTTGTGGTTAATAGAAAAAAAAAAAATTAGGATATTTTGGTAATTTTGCATGTCCTAAACAGTAATAAGAGTAGAATTGACATTTTAGAAAATTAGAGGATGATGACAGCATTTTCCGTTACTTTTCTAACGGAAAGTGTAACGGATGGGAGGTATCTGCAAAAAGCATTAAACCTCAGGGAGTGGGTTGGAATTTGTTGAAACTCAGGGAAGGTCCGTGCATTTTACCCTTTTTTATTTAAAATTTTGCTCATAAAGTATAGTTGGACATTGGAGTTGGTATTATTTAATGTGTCACATTTATTTGGATTAAGTTTTAACCTTCCAGGTTGTCGAGTACTTGTGCAAAATTTCTTATTACTTAATGTCTCAATTTGATTACTACCAACCTCTGTACTGCTGCGCTTGCACGAACATACTTCCAGGTCCTTTAGTATAGAATCAATTTTGATAGCCCTTCAGGTAACATAATTTTCCTTCAAGAGTAATAATGTACTGGGAAACACGGGTCCTTAAAAGTGTACCATAACTGGGCACAGTGGCAGAAGCTGTGAATTCATTTATTTATTTTCTTTTTGGGGTAGGTAAACACATACAGTGATGTTGGATTCATACATTGGTAGATTGGGGGCCCAAGGGCTAAAGCCCTGAAGAAATCAACATCTGGGCCGTAGTTTAACAAGCCTAAAGGGGGATTTTTTTTAACAGAGTTGGAGCTGAAGTATTGCTTCATCCCATTTTAGCAAGAAAGTCTACACGGGAAATTCCCTAAATGCATACATGATTATTTATTTATTTTTTTGTGGGCCAAGTGATATACATTAGTAGGGTTAGTGGTTAGTTGTTAACGGAGAAGAGAAATAACAAATGAGTCAATTCTCATCTGTGATGAATAGAACCCAGAACCCTATTCCATAAAAGGAGAGACGTGAACCACTGGGCCAAAGCTCATGTTCCGATACATGATTAATTGAGCAATAGAGGAATTTAAGAGCTCGTATGATGAATTTCTACTTCTTTTTTATTTTTATTGTTTCTATAGTTCAAAATTTTGGTAGAAAGTAGCTATCAAAATTTTTACACTCAAAACTTTCATCTTTTTACTTTAAAGAGGTACAAAAAAAAAAAAAAAAAAAAAAAAAAGCTCAAACAAACAACCTCTTAGAATTCAAGATTTCTGCAGTCTACAATGGAAGTCCCATTTGGGATGGAAGTTGATATAGAACCCAGGACCCATTTTGGTTCTCCCCAAAGGACAAAAGATGATATTAATTAGGCCCAAAGAAATTCATTTTTCTGTGGCCCATGGCCCTGGAAATGGAGGACGAGCCCAAATTGTATGAAAAGCCCCTTGACTCAGCTGTCTTGACTCTTGATCATCTCTCCCTGTATCATCAAGCTCCTAATGTGTCTTGTCGTTATGGAGCTCCCATCAAAAGCATGTGCCTTTTGAGCAAACTCGGGACCATCACAGTGAGTGGTTCTTTGCTTTTCTGCAAAATGTAATTAATAGAGGAGCTTGCAGTGGGACCATGACCATCTATGCGCCCACTAATGGAGATAAAGATCAAGATTGTGTCGTGCATTCTCCCAAAGATTGGACAGACCTTCACGAGCCCGTTGAGGGAAGTTTTCAAGAGAGTAAGACAATCCTTGCTACGCATGTGAAACTCAGAATGGTCCTAACAGAGTAGTGGTAGCCCATTGTATATCCTTCCTCCACAAATTAAATCTGGGATTATAGAGAGATCCAAACCAGTTAATGCAGTCATTCTCATGCGTAATTTTTTGTGACCTGACAGGAAAAATCTCGTACTGTTCTGGACCAATACTCCATTAGAATGATTAGTCCTTTTTTTTTTTTTTTCAATTGAATTGAATATTTTTTTAGCCACAACATTGATAACTCAATAATGTAAATATTTGTATAGACGGATATATTATAAATCAAATTTAAAATAATAGAGGTATATCGAACTATACATAGTAATGAAAATTATAATTTAGATTTCAATACTTTAGAATTAAATTGGCATGGTTTTACCACTCTCTATATATAATATTAATGAAGTGATATATATTACCTAAAAAAAAAAAGTTAGAGCATCCACAGCAGTGTAATAAAAAAAATTTAGCCAAAGCTACAAAAAGTGGCTTTTTGCCATTTGGCTACAAAAAGAAATATATATTAGCTACAAAAAGTGGCTTTTTGCTATTTGGCTTTTAGCTAAATTTTGTTTGCCACAGTACTATAGCTAAATTTTTTTTGCTAAACCCTTTTATTCCACTTTTACCCTTATTATACCTAATCAATTACACCATATACCCTTCATTCATCTATATGACTCAAATCACTATTATTTTTAATTTATCAAATTAATAATTTTTAAATTAATAATTTATTATTAAATTATTATTAAATTTGTTGATAAAGTTTTTTTTTTTTTTTTTTTTAATTATACATTTTGTACTTCTTCTCAATATTAATAAAAGAAAAACATATATATCAAATTAGAATTGATCTATTGCGGTACAGTTTTTGAGTTACAATTTTACAATACATCCTCACTGGGATAGATGGGACAAGTATTTTGAAAAATCGACCATTGGATTAGATAATCCTATTACGTTTGTCAAGCCTGCCAAAAATCGCACTGATCCAAAGGTTGGTTTCTGACAGTTGCCCTTGAAAAAGCTGAGGCTCTAATGAACACAAGTTTCTTAGATTTTTTTATAGTCAGTTTCTCATAAATCAACCGTTGGATCACTGTGATTTTTGGCAGGCACGACAAACGTAACAGAATTATCTAATCCAACGGTCGATTTTTCAAAATATGTGATCGATCCAGCTATCCCAGTGAGAAATTTTTAAAAGAGCAGTTGGAATGGCAAAATAGGGAAAGGAAATGGGGTTTAAAGGGCAAAATGGAGAAATTTTTTTTTTAAAACCCTATTTTTCATATATCTCTCTCGGTCCGTCTCTCGAAGTCTTTGCTCCCGACTCGATCTCCATCTCCGGTTAGACCTCGCCGTCCAGCTATCTCCGGTCGACGGTGAGCTTAATCTCCTCTCTCTTTCCTATTAATTTTTCTCTCTATTTTCTCTCACTGTTTCTCCCTTTTTCTCTCTCTTTCTCCTCCGATTCTCTCTCTTCTCACCCTCACCATTAACTCCAGTCGGCGAAAGTCCATCAACGGATGACGGCATGACACCGACGAAGCTCGATCACTGTGATTTTTCCGAAGTCTGTACGGTAAGCCTTAAACTATTTTTGGGTTTTTTTGTTTATTTAATTTATTTTTTATCTTATATATATTTGTTTGATGATTGTTGCTCGAATTTGTGAGAAAGTTGTTTGGACTGTTGAATGATGAATTTTTTTTTTCATTTCGTCCTGTTTGGTTGCTGAGAAAATTTAGTGAGAAAATTTCTGTGAT
>JAESVK010000750.1:889941-909144 GCA_017140935.1 Hamamelis virginiana
GAGAATGTTGGATTTTGCAAATCATATATCATGAAAACCTAACCCTATAAAAAACAATTATGAAATTCAAGCGGATTATCTAATAAGCCATATATATTTGAAATTGAAAGTTAGTTTTTGGTTATTTAGCGTAATTGAATGGGCTTTGACTATCCAACTTTTTCCCTAAATATCTCACCACCGTTGGGTCTCTTATTGGGTTTCTGTAAATCTTGATCCTCTGTGGGAGAATTCACTTGAGCTGGTTCCAAATATAGATCTGATTGCAGCAGTTTTTCAGATCGCAATGTTACATTAAACCTGACCAAAATCTTGAAAGATGCCTAAACATTAAATGGTGAATGAGACAGCAACACCCTATTGCTGCCGACCATGAAAGCACAATAAACTTTCATCAATGCAATTAAAACTGTCATTATTAGCTTTTAGCGAATGTCTATGCAAAAAGCAACATGACTGCCTCCTGAGTCCATAGCCAATAGACTTGGGTATTACCCAAATATCATTCTAATCTAATCTTAATTTTACTATTATATAAAAAGCTGTGCGCTGATTTGACGGCTCTAGAATTTATTCACTCATTCATTCTTTTCTCTCTTTAATTCACTTAATTCTTTCATTTTTATTAGTTTTGGTCTCACTTTAAAATGATATGTCATTAACATTGGTCCAATTAATTAATAAAATTTAAATTTTCAATGGTTTTTTTACCGAGGTGGGTTCATTTAAGTTTCATTTTTCTTTACATAATTAATTTTTGAAAAATGCTATTCTATCCATCTATTTCACCTCACCTTTAATGCTCCGTTTGGTAGGACGGACGAAAAAATAAAAGGAAGGAAAGTAGGGGGGATGGACTTTCCTTCCTCAGAGAAAGGAAATGCTTATTCCTTTATGTGTGTTTGATATGATGAATTGAAGAGTGAATTTCTTCCTTCTATGTGTTTGGTATGTAAGAAAAAGGGAAAAGATTAAAGGCATAAAGTTATTATTTTACCCATATATGAAAAAAATAAAGGTATGTTGTGAATTTTTTTTAATAAAGGGTAATGTCGTTTTTTCACCAAAAAAGTCCCTCATCCCTCCATTCATCCGTCCAAAATTGGGCGATAGCAAAAGCCTCTCTTTTCCCCCTCTCCCTCCCATTCTTCCCTCCCTTCTCCCATTCGTCCCACACCAAACTCTCTTCCTTCCACTTTTTCCTCCTTCCCTTTCGATCTTCCCATTCTTTCCTCAAAACAAACATACCATTAACAACCTATCTCACATGGACCAATGGTTTTTATGATTTTGAAAGAATAAAAATATTACTTTTATTAATGTGAACTACATATCAAATGCCAACTAAGGTGGGTAGAAAAAAGTAGATGAAATAGCATTGCTATTAATTTTTGAGTAATGTTATTTCACCACCTTTTTCCAATTAGCTCACATAAACTAGTAGTCTTTATGATCTTGAAAAAAATGAAAATATTATATTTATTGAAGTGAACCACGCATCAAATGCCAACTAATAAGGTGAGTGAAATAGTATTTTTTTTATTTTTTTTTATTTTCATTTATTGTGGATCTCATCTACTTCTTCCTCTCTCTATTCTTATTAATATTTTATTTTTATTTAAAAAATTGTTCCATTTTACTTTTTACATTTTTGTAGTATTTAAAACTTTTTAGTTTTTGAATAATATATCCAAATTAATTTTCTTCAATATTTTACGGTTTTAATCATTCTTATTTATTAAAATATATATTCTAACCCTACAAATATAATTAAGATCAAACGATCAAAATCTTCTAATCAAAATACTTATTTTGTACAATTATAATATATTAGATAAAACATTATTGATAAGTCCCACGCATTGTGCGGATTTACACACGTAAACATTTAAAATAAAGTTTAAGAGCAATACTATGCATCCAAGCCTTTCATTTGTGTTAAAAAAAAAAAAAAAAAACCAAGTGCTAAAAAAGAGAAAGATTGAATCAACCGTTGTATCATTTCGGATGTTTAGCATTTTTCATAATTTTAAATTACTCCCTTCAAGACTCACCTTAGGACGAGGTTTGACAAAAAATGCTCTGGAATTTAAAAATTTGGAAGGACTTCCATGGGCTTGCATCGAGGAGGCAGGACTTATATTACCTTCTCTATGTATACACTCGGTCCTCTTGCATGCTCTTTACTTTGTGTAAAAATTAGCTTCCCTATGTACATGTATCACGTGACAAGCCCAATACATCTCTACTCACTAATGTCTTTGCAACTAATTAAAGCTATTGTACAATGAGAGTGATGCTAAATGGACTAAATCTTACACCAATTTTTTTAAAAATATGATGTGGTAGCAGCAGCGTAATAGAATCTCTACTTTTATGCATTTAAAGAATACAAGAAAGTAAGTGTTCGTTTGGATAAGTTTTTTTTTTTTTTTGGTAAACAGGATAAACTTATATTAAAAAACTAGAAAAAGAGATGCCAATCGCATCCGAGTCAAACAAAAGATTTAGCTAAGGAGGCGGTGAATAATACAAAATGAGGCTAGATAAATTAGTACAACCATCCTTAGCGAGAGCATCAGTACACTGATTGCCTTCTTTATACGTATGCTTAAGATTCATCCCTTCCAGCTGCTCCATGAGGAACCTACAATCAAGCACAAGGCGGCTAAGAAAGTGTGGGACGTGGAAACACCCTTGGTAACAAGCTCCATAATAGTCATAGAATCCAATTCAATCTCAAGATGCATAAACTTCATATCAAGAGCTAGCTTCAAACCATCCCGTAGAGCCCAAAGTTTAGCAGAGAGGCTATCACTCCACCCAATACCTCTGGCAAATCCTACCGGCCATCTGCCATTGTGGTCCCTAAACAGACCACCAGTCGTTTGAATAAGTTTTTACTTCCTGTTTTTTTTTTTTTACTTTTAAAAGTAAAAAGATGAAAGTTTTGAGTGCAAAAAATTTGGTAGTTACTTTAAAAAATTGAGGTTGCAAAAAATTCTTGCTTCCTCAACTTTTAAAATTTTGCACTGTAGAAAATATAAAAAAAATTTATTTTTTTTTACTTTTAAAAGTAAAAAAAAAAAAAAAACATAATGTAGAAGCTTATCCAAACGTGCCCTAATGATCTATTTTGATGCGACATCATTTGGGTTAAAAAATTTGGTTTAAGATTTAATTTATCTACCATTTTTCTTACAATGATGAAAATGTTTGAAAAAGAACAAATACGAAAATGGTATGTGGCTGATTACTACAATATTATTTTAATTAATTTTTAATCCTATTTACTTGGTTGGCTACACAATTCATAGTACTAATAAATGTGAGATTCTTTTTCCCTCCTCCCCTCTCTCTTTAACATTATAATTCAATTTATTTATTTATTTAAATTGTGAGGCTATCTTAACTTGGTCTTTTGAGCCTCTCTACCTACCTACCTTTCTTTCTTTCTTCTTCTTCTTTTCTTTATTTATTTTTTTAATTTTTTAACAACGGTTTCTTTTTTCTTTTTTAACACTAGCTAGGTCTCACATGACATTAATATTTCTCTTTTTGATAAAAAAAAATTGCAAAAAAGCTTAAAAAAGATACTTTTCCACTACTCAAATCCTCTTGGAACTCTATCTTAACATCTTCTACAATGATAAGCATCCCAATATTCATCCAAATACCACAATGGTGTTGGTATATATGATATTGGATGAAATGGGGTATGAGAAGGGGTTAGAGGGAAGATGGTAGAAGGGCAGGGGAAATAAGAAAATGAGAAGAGAGAGAAGCAGGGTTTTAAAAATGAGTTTTTTTTTTGCTTTGGGGTGTAATGAGAAACTCCCAATGATTTTAATTACTTGAATTTTTTAAAATTACTATGTTTCTTATTAATCAAATTACTCATGGCTATTTTGGGCTTTCGAACGAATGAGATATGGAAAGAGGAGACTGGGGTTGCAATAATCGCAACCAATTTTCTTAGTCGAATTTTGCCATATGTCAGGTGCTAATGGATACACTCCTCAACGATAGGTCCTACTAATTGTGGGGAGCTTTGCTGGTACATCCTAGGCTGGAATTACAATTTGGGATGAAATATTAGTTGGCATGTTATAGCACATCATAGGATATTTTAAGATTATACGATGCCCCCACTTCCTCTTATTTGTTTGCTTGACGTTAGTTTCCATTACCACTTGTTTTACCATTTTTTTTTATATCATTCATTTTTAAAACATCAATATGGATTGATTATTTTGAAAAATCGATTGTTGGATTACATTCTTATGTACGTCTTGCATGTAAAAAATAACAACGATCTGGCTGTTGTTTTCTAAAAAATGGCATTGTGAAAAACTATCATAATTAGAAACAGTGGTATTTTTTATCGTTAGTCTTTTTAAAATTTATCCGTTAGATTGATGTGATTTTGGTATGTATGACTTGTATAAGAGGAGTATCTAATCTAATTTTCGATTTCACAAAATATTTAACCCAGATTGATATTTTGATATTTTGAGAAGGAGCGGTATAAATAATGGTAAAACAAGTGATAAGAAAACTTATCCCAAACTTAATAATTAATTAATACTTTTGAGAGCATCGATATGCCCATAAGCAAAATATGAGACAAATTGGGTTACACTTTCTTAAGCAGGCTTTGTTGCCATTTCTCCTCCATTCTACCACAGTCCACAGTATGGGTAAATCTATAATAGTGTTTTTGACCTTCTTGCTATAATTATAGACATATTAAGAGGAATGAGTGTATCTAATATGATAGATTATCATTATTTAAAATTAAAAAATAAAATAAAATTATTTTCTATGTTTTTGTATTAAAATTAATTTAAAAATTGCATTGTGGCTTTTGTACTTTTTTTCCATTAATTAGTTTTAACATGCAACCCACTATTTTCAATAAAAGTTTGCACACTTTCACAGCAGGACAAATGTGATGTATATAGGAGTTTGTTTTTGTTTTTGTCTTTTTTAAAGATAAAATGAAATATAATTAAGATAGGGGGCTAAGAGCATCTCCAATGCAAAAGCCAAATTTGGTACGCCAAATGACACTAGTTAATGCCAAATTCTAATTATAGCACCAAGGTGCTCCAATGCATAAGTGTCAAATTTTGGCACTTCTCATCTATTTGACATATTTATCCTCATGCTCCAACCAACTTTCAACTATTTTTCAAAAATTATTTACAAGAACATATTAAATATTTTTTATTCCCCGTAATGAAAAAAATTCATATTTTAAAATAATTAATTATTATTTTTATCTTAATTTAATAATTTAATATTTGAAAATTTTATTTCGCATAAATTAGCTAAAATACTACTATTCTAATTATAATTCATTGATTAATTTTAATTGAAGGATTTTAATTACACACTAAATTTAAAATAGTGCCACTTGTAGTTAAAATTTTGATTTTAATCTTGTCGAGCAACTTGCAGTAAAAATTTTGAAAAATTGACCGTTGGTTTAGATACTCCTATAATGTATGTCATGTCTGCCAAAAATCACTGCAATCCAACGGTTAGTTTTTGAAAAATGTAACTTTGAAAAAATGTGACTTTTTTGTTCTTGCGAATGTTATCAATTTTTAGTAGTTAGTTTTCTCAGAAACCAACTGTTAGATCATCGTGATATTTGGCAGGCATGACATACATTATAGGGTATCTAATCCAACGGTCAGTTTTCCAAAATTTACACTGCAAGTAGCTCTACAAGAGAGCACATGACGGTGATCTTAACTTACGGCTGGGCATTACCTAATTGCTTACGTTGGTTTCTTGGAAATAGCCCCGCTATTCAAGAAAACAGGATTACTACTGTCCAGTTCTTGTCTGGTACTGTCCCATTGAGAGTTAGGTGGTGTATAATTTTTTTCTTTTCATGACAAAATCATGAGAAAATTTCCTAAAAATAAGATTTTCTGTGTCCTTGACTCAGTGGATGTTAGATAGGAAAAACCTTTTAAAAGACAGAGGAGCAGAAAACAATAAATTGCATTTTTATTAAATAGGAAAATATATGAAATAGGAAAATAAATGAAATAGGATTAGCAGAATGGGATTTGGGGGGTTTCTTTGCTTGGTTACTTGCTATAAAGCCTACTCTCAAACTAGGATTAGCAGGCCCAAACTAATATTAAATTGGAAAAATGAAAAAATATTTTTGGTGCACAAATATTCAGAAGAGTTTTTTTCATCTTGTGGAAACCTATTTTTGGTGCAGTGTCTTATTATAGTGTTACAGTTTGAAGTTTTACTAGATATTCCCATTGCATATATTGTAATGCTTTCTTATCCTTTTTGTTGGAACTGCAAAAACTGTGAAGATATATATTTATATATATTTAAGATTTGGGTCCATTTGCAATTATTAAAACATTTTTCCTTTTGGTTTTTTTCATAACTTCATTTGGCTTGTGTGTGTGTGTTTTGGATTGTCTTTTGGAAATATCTGGAAATGTCATGTGAAAATATGTTAATGTCATGTGAAGTTTTTTATGTCTTGTCCCTGTTTTATTTTTGTAGGGTTGACAATCGAAGCTTGATCCAAGATACAATGTGATGCACACTCTACAAACTGCTACTCAAGGCTAACTTGCCACATTGATTTGGACTTGAAAGCACCCATTTTTTTTATCTTTTTGTACCTATTCAAACATATGATGTTTGAATAACATACTAAAAAAAATTGTTTGTAATACATGATATTTGAATTGTATAACTATGAACATTAAATGAGTCTTAATATTCACCATATAATTGACTTTATGGTTTTATATAACTTTTTTTTTTAGGTTGTATAATGCTTATTATATGTAATATAGGTTGTATATAATTTCCATGTATAGGTTAATTACGTAATATTTTTATGAAAATAATAAATATATTTAATTTTTAAAAAAGTACTTTTTAACAAGGGTCACTTGTCAACCCTCGCGAAAGATATTTATTAATTTTTTGAAATGGGAAACATTTAGCAAGAGTCGTTTGTCTACCCTAGCTAAAAAAAGGGGTTTTAGCAAGGGTCGAGACGGTTGTTAAAGGTTTTACTATGGGTATACTTTAGCAACGGCTAGTAAGAGTCGGCTGCTTCTCACTAAAGGTTTTAGCGATAGCAAATTGGCCTTTAGCGTGGGTTGCCGACTCTTGTTAAAGGCAATTTTTCCTGTAATGGACATTCCCATCTACCCTTCTCACATCTACTATTCTCCCATCTACTAGTGAGATTTTTTACAGTGAGATTTTTTAAAATCTAACAATTGGATCAATGTGATTTTTGATATGTATGACTTTCATGAAAGGGGTACCTAAACCAGTTTTTCAAAATATTCAACTCATATTAATGTTTTGATAATAAAGAATTGAAAGATAAAAATATGTCCTCTGCCCCTTATGTATGTTGAATACAAAGTAAAAAAACAAAAAAAACTACTCGAATGCAAGGTTTAAAAACTTAAAAAAAAGAAAAAAGAAAAAAGAGCTAAGCTGGCACACAAGAAATATCTTGCCTTGGATCCCCATTCCCCCACCCCACTCACAACAGCCCTATTCTATCTATTTCTCTCACATCTTTGCCGAGATTGAGTATAGGGTTTCAAAAAATCAAACCCATTCGGCCATGCATCAATTCTTCTCTCTTCCCAATCTTTTATTTTCTTTTTACCATTCTTCTTCAAGGTTACGCCCATATTTATCTCTTCAGCATCTTCACTTTCTCTCTTTGTCAAAGCGGATTTCAGAGCCTGATTCATTTGCACGATTCGGGATGGCAACTCCAATGATTTAGATCCAAATTCAACTCTGTGAAGGTATCAAGATTAGAAGCTCTAATGATTCTTATATGTTCTGGTCTTTTAGGGTTTTGGCATGGTCTTTTGTATTTTATTTATTTATTTTTCATAATCTGTGTGAAATATATAATTTTTGTTTTTGATTCTTGTTGTTTGTTTGATGAGAAATCATAGAAAAATAAATTTAAACACAATTGATACTCAAACCATTGGTTTTCTGGTTTTTGTTTTTTTCCCTGCATTTTCTCGATTGCCAAACACAATCTTTGGGGGTATTTGGTCATTTTGGAAGTTGAGGGTAGTTGGAGTGGTGGGAAAACTGATGTAGCTCAAATGGCAGCTGCCAATCCAAATCCTAAATTTGGCAGCTTAGGCTGCCAAAGCCAAATTTGGCATGAGCAATGGCAGTTGATTGGAGCAGTTGTTTTGGGTGCCAAGTGCTAAATTTAGCTTTGACAGCTCATTTGACACCTCTATTAGAGATGCTCTAAGAAACAAAATCATACCTTGGACTAGGGTTGCAAATGAGTTGAGCTGCTTGTGAGCCGCTCACAAATGCCTTCGATAAGAGTTCGGCTTAAGTTCGTTTATTTAGTAAACAATCCAAGCTCAAGTCTTAAATTTAAGCTCGTTTAATAAGCAAGTCAAGCTTAAGCACACCTAAGTTCGGCTCGCTTGTGTTCGTGAACAAGCTTGTTAGTAGGCTCGTGAACATGCTCATTAAAAACTTGTGTTTAGACCAGTAAAAAAATTATAAGTTAGGCTTGAATAAGTTGAACATATTCATGACTTTTTTTTTTTTTTTTGCCTTAGAATTTTTTATTTTCATTATAAACCAAGTATATAAAAGTCATTTTTTAAGTTTTCTACATTAATTTTTAACTTTCCTTTATTGTAATTTAAGGATGCAAATTAATCAAGTCATTCATGAATAGCTCGCGAACAACTTCGATAATAAACAAGTCAAGTTCAAACATACTAAAGCTCAGCTCGTTTAACTTAGGTTTAAGCTCGGCTTAAACTTAAATAATCAAGCTTTTGACCAAGCCAAGCTTCAGCAACCCAAAGCTCAGCTTAGATCGGCTCGGCTCAGCTTGTTTACAATCCTACCCTGGACACCTCAAATAGGCTGTCAACATTACAAAATCTTCTTACAAATTAATCTTCTCCACGACTCCATTCATTATGATTTTTCCATACATAAGGAGGCCATGACAATGAGTCTTGTAAATAATGCAAATTTAGTGATTACTTTGTTAGGAAAAATGATGCATAGGTCATTTGGACTACTTTTATTACAAAATCATACATGTACTGGTTTCATATATATACATGAATGCTATGTTCAGGTCGGACTTCTGCAGAGTTGGGTAAGGTCGTCTCTATATAGCCAATTTTAGATGACAGTTTGTAAAACTGACCATTAAATTCGATGCCTTTTTTCTGTATGTCATGTCTGCAAAAGTGAAAGCTATTATTATAAATATATGCAACTTATTTGATCAGATGCAATAGGGATAGGGAGGACAATGAGGGAAGACGAATAGAATTATCCTTAAAAATTTAATGAAAAATTGGAGAGTTTAAGGAAAAATTGAAAGCTATTCCATTTGTGTAGATCATAAGTCCTTTAAAAAGAAAAAAGAAAAAAGAAATCAAATATTTTAGATATGCACATGTGTTGGACTGTTGGTACTCAATAGTATTTCATTATAATTGGGCGCTATCTAAAATTTTGTTAACAAAATTATTACCTTACCTTACATGATTGAATATGACAATACATGAGACTGATTTAAACTCAAAGAAGCAAGAGCAAATTTTGGGATTCCAAACTTGAACTCAAAAGTCAAGTGGGGTTTGAAATTTCTATGTTTGACAAAATTTAAATAAATAAATAAATAAAAAATCATTAAAAAGGCAACAAAATTATTGGTGTATCTCATTTTGGAAAAGAAATCTCTATAACTTCTTCATTAGGTATTTAGAATTAGAATTGCAATTTCTTCCGGTTGGCCGTAATTTACTCCAAACAAATCAGGAAAGGAACAAACCAAGAAAAGGAAAATTAATTTTCTTGGAAAAAATGGTAACCAAGAGAAAAACTTCTATTGGTGGGAAAATTCCTTTTCTTGGGTAACTTTGGGAGAAAGAATTTCCGTGGCACTATAGTAAATTAGCAGAAATATTGACTCCAATGTTGACCGAAAAATAGCTGTAGACTTTCAAAGAAACTGCTCGACAATGCGTTGCCGACTCGCGACACTGCGTTTTCTGTATAAAGCTGTAACGTGGTAGATTCTGTCCCCACCCTCTTTACGAGCGCGTGGTGTTCACTTTCACGCAAAAATTTATAGACTCGCACTCATAAAGTGTGACTCTCCGGTGTAAATCCGCAGGATAAGTGACTTACGCCGTTCGATTGGTGAGTAAAAACCACGCGCGTGAAGTAGGTGTGAAACTTTGAGTGCGTCTATTAATAACAAACTTAGCTGGCCAGTGATAGCATGATATGCATGACATGGATGGTATGGTCATGCCACATGAATGTACATGCTCCGAAGGCCATGCCAGCTCATCAGCAATTTTCATATATTAATTTCTTAATAATTTATATATATTTATTTGCCCCTAGCCCCCTACTTTAATGCATTTTGACCGCTTGGGGAAAGGTGAACGGCGAGAGAGAGAGAGTGAGTGAGTGTGAGTGAGAGAGAGAGAGCGCAGATAGAGACGTGAAGAGTGTAGAGAGAGAAAGAGAGAAGGCAGGGGATTACCAGTAGAGAGAGAAAGAAACGAGGTATTTTATATATATTTTGTTTGGATTTTCGATATATAATGTTTTTATTTGTAATTCTTATATTTTTCTCTGCTCTTCTATAGAGATTTGCGACCACCAAGTCCATATCACTGTTCTGCAAAACCAATAATCTTTGTCATATTCTATAGAGAGAAAATCGTGGCCATAGATTCCTAATCTCTTTTGTGTTTGGGTTTTTGATTGTTGCTCTGCTCAGATATATATATTTATATATCGGAAACTCTTACGGTTTTTTGCTTTGTTTTTCTCTCTTAAGCTTGCTTTGTTTGAGGAAGGAACAGAGTGAGTACAGGGGAGGTTGAGGAGTTATTTATGTCGGCTGGGTTTGAATTGGTGGCGATTGGGGCTCTGTTGCAGCTCTGGCTTTCTTCTTCTTCTTCGCTTGCGGCTGTGTTCTTCGCTCTCTGCATGCTTCTCTGCTGTGTCCAGCAGAGCACCAATCAGTCTTACCGATCTGCTTCGATGCGTTTGAGACTAAAAAGGTATGTATTTGTGTTTGACAAATCTTTCTTAAAGCCTAGTATTTTTTATGGGTTTTTGATGTTGAAACTGAAATGGGTTTTTGTTTGTGTTTTGGGTTTTGCAGGACTTGTTCTGGAGTAGGGAGTTTTGGGGGTTTTCATATAAAACGATTTTTCTATCTCTTTTTGTTCTTAAGAGGGCCTCTTACCTGATACTACTTAAATCCTGATATATTAGCTTCCTTTTTCTTCTTGATTTTTTTTTAATTCTTTCCTTTTCTAAGAAAAATTTCCGGAAAAGTTTTGTGAGGGGTTTTTGAGTGTGTATTGCTACCCGTTTCCGAAAAAGAAAAAAGAAAAATGTCTGAGCCTCGTAAACTGCCACTGGTTAACGACAAGTCCTTCAAGAAAGCCAAGAGCAAATCAGTCTCTTACGAAGAGACTCGAACCATGAGAAAAATCCGCATAATCTGTTGCGATCCTGATGCCACCGATTCTTCTTCAAGCGAAGATGAAGGGATAACTAATCATAAGAAGCTGCGTAAGCTGAAGCGTATTATTAAGGAGATCAATATACCGCTCGTTCCTTCGCATCGACGATCAGATTCTCCTGAGGCGGAGAGTTCGTGTCAAGACAGTAACAATGGTGGCAGAACCACTGATAGAAAGAGAAGGGTTTTGAGTAAAACCCCAAGGAAACCCTCTTCTTCGAAATACAGAGGCGTTCGGCAGAGGAAATGGGGTAAATGGGCTGCTGAGATCCGAGACCCTTTTCGCGGGGTTCGAGTTTGGTTGGGTACTTACAATACTCCAGAGGAAGCTGCCATGGCTTATGATTCCAAGAGGCTTGAGTTCGAAGCAATGGCTGCTGCCTCTGAAAAGAGTAACAATCTGTCTTCTTCTTCGAGACCCGTTTCTGATGAGTCCGAGAGCGCACTGTCGCACACTTCGCCATCTTCGGTCCTTGAATTGGAGACTTCGGCTTCACACAACAATTGCAGTGCTAATACAACACTTAAGGAAGTGGTTGACACTAATGTTGAAGAGCAGCAAATGCCGGTTTTGGATGTTATGGATGAGCCATTGATTTCTAGTTCATTTGGGCAAGATCTTAATTCTGGATTGGACTGTGATTCGTTCTTTACCGATGATTTTGGGCGACTTTTCGACAATATGGAAGATTATAGCAGCTTTGATGATTTCCAATTATGTGGGTTTGAAGACAGCGAGCCCAGTGATCTTCCCGACTTTGATTTCGACCTTGGCAATGCGGAGCTTGCTTGGATGGATGAACCCCTCAATATAGTATGCCCATAAGTTTTGCAGCTAGGAATACTAGTCGTAATGTTATTATAGTTTAATTATAATTTTAGAGAGAGGGAGAGAAATCTCAGGAACTGTAAGATGTGTTCTTGAGATAGTGGTTTTGTGGGTGAGTTTATTTATTTGTTTGTTAACAGAGATGGAGAGGTTGGGATGATGAGCTTAATTACGGGACTGCTCCTTTGGGTTTTCTTGTGCTGTTAGAGCCGTCCAAAGGTGTTTTCAAGTGTCCCAATAGTGTTGTAGAGTTTGAGAATTGTGCTCATCTCCTCACATTCTCTTTTTGACTCTTTGTGATATGATATGAAATGCAACTTCTATGATTCTGTCTCTGCTAAAATGTGTTTCTTGTTTGAGGCGTCTCTTGCTCTGTCAGATTTTATTTATAATGGTCTATATATATTTATACTGAATAGTTGTTGGGTTTAGAGAACTACAAGTTGCCAGTGCCTTTGATTGATTCCATGGCAGGCTTGCTTTGATCTTTATTCTGTTCTGTTGCTACTTATTTTCTGTTTGTGCGGGAGAGAGAAGAGAACCAGTGAGATTGTAGTGGGGATTGGTTTTAGAGAGAGGAGTTGAAGTGTCTAAAGCTGAGGTTGGAGGTAGTCTGGGGTGGTACAAAACGTGGGCCAAAGCTGTATTTCTTTTAATTTTCCCTTTTGCCAAACAAAGCGTATCTACAGTTGAGGCAGGAAAAGATGTTGTCTCGAGAGGGGACTTTATAAGCTAGCTGTATTGCAATTGCGCCAATTTCTATCCACTGGCCCCCCGGACTGGGTACTTGCACATACGGCTGTTTTAACGAGAGTTTGTAACCAAGGACGGGCGTTTGGTAAGACAGCTCGAATGTGTGTACCATGTCCGCGCGTTCCATACTGTTCCCTTTAATGAAGCTTTACTGCGGGTGGTTGTGTTTGGTGACGATGCCGAATGGCTGCATAAGTGCATTGTGTACTGCTTCGGTAGCATTAAAGCGGTCGCATTTTTTTTTTTTTTTAATATTTTTTTTTGGGAGTTTTCTCTCAATATTGGCATAGTTTCCAAAAATTCATACAACTCGTGTTGAGAATTTTCCACCATACATCCGTGTACACCCACTTAATTGGACATTTTTATCATCATGAACAGTTAAATTTTGTTGAAAATGTGTCAAATTTTTACGTACAATCTTTAATATTATGTATAATCCTAAATTTACTGAATAATCCAATCTCCCAAATAATGAATAATCTCCTAAAAAAAAATATAATTTCCAATTTCAAAATGAAGGATTATTTTCAAAATAATGAATAATCCTTAATTTTGATAACAATCTCAAATGTCCATTATGTTGATTAATCCTTTAAATTGTTGCTTACTTTTTTACATTAAATCATAACCTTCCATGTCCCATCAAATCCAAAAAAGGTGCTGAATATCATTAATCATACATAATTCCCAACTTAATTCATGATCCTCAATCCCCCCATATTAAACCATAATCCTCAAATTAACGCAAAATCCCTAATACGGAATTTTTGTTCATAATTCCAAAAAAATGTGTATAATTCCCAATTTCCATTTGTTATGTAGGTTTAAAAAGTCAAATAAATTCTTTCTATAGAGAGAGTAGGGTAGAGATAAAGTCGCTCCTTTTGTTTTTCCATTATTTATTTTAAATGATTTATATTGTGATATAATCATGACATAATAAATGTGATTTGACATCACTAAAATTGGGGATTATATTCTAAATAGGAGATTATATGCAATTTAGGGAATTGTGGATTATTTACAAAATTGGGGTTTCAATGTAAAGTTGAGGATTATGTTATGTGAAGGGCATTTTGGTCCAAAAAATTATTTTGCTAAATTATGAAAATATGGGTTCATGTAGATAATTTTTGCAAATTATTGGAATATTGGGGGAAAATCTCCTATTTTTTTCTCGTCATTTCTGCAACGTGGAAACATAGTTGTTTTTGTTGGGACATAATTCGTGAAGGATAGGTTCTTGACACACAATTTTTACTCATAATTTGACACGCGGTTTGCAAAATCTAGCGATTTTTTGAGAAATCGATTGTTGGGTTAAATATTATGCTTATATACATTACGTATGCCAAAAATCATATTTGATTTAATGATTGGTTTTTCAAAAATTCAATTGTTTCAAATAGTTTTTTATAATTTATTTTAAAACTGTGACATTTTTAAAAAGTGGCCGTTGGATCAATGTGATTTTTTGTATATGATGTGTATAAGTATAATAATTAATCCATTGATCGGTTTCTCAAAATACTATTCCACACGGCGTTTTGCAAATCGCATGTCAAATTAAGAGTATAAACCATGTGTCAAAAGAACCTGACCAATTTGTGAATGTTAATCATTTCTACTAGGCTTTCATTTGGGACGGTTATTACCAAATTTGAAAATCATTGTTGAAAAGAAAAAGTTATTCCAACGAACCGTCATTTGTGGCTTCTAAATTTGGTAATGATATCAATATCTTTCACATTTAGAATTTTTTTCTTTTTTGACAATGATCATCTCCTTTCAAATAGTACATATCATATTTCACTCTAAAATAAAGCTTATGGAACACAATGGTGTTAAATATGAAATCTTTTCATTGGAACACAATAGTACTAAATAGGAGAGGAGCACAATAGTGTTAAATATGAAAAGAGTTCCCATTTTGGTATTATAACATTTCCAAATATAAAAATGGAAGACTTAAATGGAAACTCCCCATTGAAGATGTTATGAATTGGATGACATGAATTGGAGGGAGAAGATTAAAAAAAATAAAATAAAATTGACATTTAGGGGGCGTTTGGTTGGGTGTAAAGTGCTATGTAATGTAATCTGAGATTACATTACATAGCTTAAATCATGTTTGGCGCATTATGGAGCGGATGTAATCCACTTTACGGGTGTAATCTATCATGAAGAAAGGTTGTAAAATGGATTG
Organism: Hamamelis virginiana; assembly: GCA_017140935.1. Classification (NCBI taxonomy): domain Eukaryota; kingdom Viridiplantae; phylum Streptophyta; class Magnoliopsida; order Saxifragales; family Hamamelidaceae; genus Hamamelis; species Hamamelis virginiana. The sequence continues at coordinate 905,320 of JAESVK010000750.1, forward strand.
CAGACTTCAACCAATGTATTCTGAGTAATGTAATGTAATCTACTTTACAGTCAATTAAATTACATTGCTACCAAACGCATTTCTGGGTAATGTAGTGTTATTCTGGGTAATGTAATGTAATCTACTTTACAGTCAATTAAATTACATGGCTATCCAAACGCATTTCTGGGTAATGTAATGTAATCTGACTTTACATTCCATACTCATCCAAACAAGTGGGATGTAATTTGGAATGTAATTTAAATTACCAATGTAATCAAATTACACTGTAATCTACTTTACAGTCAATTAAATTACATTACATTACAGGCAACCAAACGCCCCCTTAGTTGGCTGGCATGGAATCCGATTCATGGAAATGAAGCTCCTGTTTTCGGAAATGAATCCTCCAACCAAATGCTGCCTAAGGGTGATGTGTATATTCATGACTGTGAACAAGATTTGAATACTTGTCTCCAATTTGTTTTAATATTAATAAATTAATGAATAATGATTATATTTTTATTTGCATCAATTGGAAATATTTATTAGGATACAAACAACTAAATTAACAACCTATAGGCATCAGCAATTATTCCATGGTTAATAATATAAAAAATGAGGGGAATGGACACCCTCACACATGTGTCTAATGAGTTGTAGCTCAAGGCATTTTCTAGTCAAGTCACATGAGGGAGAGGCTCATTGGTGAGGGGTGCTTAATTAATGTCCTATGATAAATTTTAAAATAATTTCATATTCAACCATTCTGAATTAATTTTGCCACCTTGATTTCTATTAGTATTTTTCCTCACCTCAATTTTTATTTTAAAAAAATTTTGTTTTGCCTCTCCTTTTTGTTAGAACTTTTATTCTTATTAATTTTAAATTCAGTCTAGCTAAATGCGTTGACAAGTGAAATTGTATTGTCAATATAGATTTATATATATATTTTACATTAAGTAGCAAGCGTAATTATGATAAGTAAAACACAATAATTGAAGGTGTTAGTTAGTCTGCGGGTAAAGTCTATAGGTGGTTGTACCAGATATTTGGATTCGAATCTTGCTTTCGTTATGTAGGATTGGAAGAGAGAGGGCTATGTAGCTCATAAGCTCATTGCGTTAATCTGCCTACATTAAGGAGAGAGAGATCAAATTTACTTGCCAAATATGTATATAAATTTACTTTCAAATTTATATGTTTTTTTTTTATTATTTAATTTTCAAAAATAAAATACTATTCTCAGAATTCAGAACCAAATATAGCCTAAAATTCTTCTCCACTTAAAGAACTGAAGGAACAGGGGGAAGAGAAGAGAATAGAGACAAATGAAGAGCCGAGGACAATTTTGGTGTTTTGGGATTGTCCTCTTACATTAGAGTGGTCCTATATGAGTGGACCCCACGTGAGCCCCACCCCAGAGGTTGGTCCCAGCTCTGAAAGAGACAATAAATCATAGCCGCATGATTTGGTGAGGATCTAGATAATGTCTAATTCGAATATATCCAAAATGAAATGGTAAGCCATCGGCCAAAGCCTCAATTGCCCACCTAATTAATGGGTTTTGAGTCATTAAGCTTCATTAATTGCTGTGATCTTGGGCTGACTTTATGATTATTGGGTGAAGATCTTTGTCATTTCAGCTCCCTTTAAAAAGTTAGGTACCGTTTGTAATTGTATTTTATAAGTACTTATTTGTTTTTTAATTTTTTTAAAAAAAATTATATATTGCAAATTTTTAAAAAAGCAAATAAATACTTATGAAAAATAAATTCAAATGGTGCCTTAGTAATCTTTTATTTTTTGTTTTTAATGTTAAGATCTTTGTTTTTTCAGCTCCCTTCAAAAAACAGTAATCTTTATTTATTCATTCATGTTTTAAAAGCTTGGTATATGCTTAATGCAGGCCACATATAAATATAATAATCAAACAAACTTGAAGGGGTGTGCGAGGGTAATTGATCAAGAAAAAGCTCAAGATTAGTTGAAGAACTCTCCCTTAAAAAAAAAAAAAATGCCTAACATGAACTCTAAATACTCCATCTCATTTGGTAACTTAATGAGAAAAGATGATCACTAGCATTAATAATTAGATATATATCCCCAATAACCCCTTAAAAAAACAGAAAAGAAAAGAGAATAAAAAATAGATATCCTTAACAGGGAGGTACCAAAGTTGGAAAATAATAATAATAATAATAAGAGAAGAGAAAAAAAAAGAAAGAAAAATAAGAATATGTTTGGCTGTGAACTTTGAAAATAATTTTTATTTTTATAATTCAAAAAAGCATAAAATAAAGTAAAGATGGTAAAAATTAGGACCGTTGAAAATTATCATAATTTTTTCTTATTGACATTTATGAAAGATCAATTGATGGATCTTTTGCATGCAAGCTTACAGTTTTTATTAAAATATGTATCCCAGAATTACCTATATATATATATATATGAATTGTCCAAGATATATATTGATAGGATCATTTATATAAGTGCTAATTACCAAATATATGAATTGTCCAAGATTTTTTATAAAGCACAAGAAACCAAAAGGATAGCTTCACTTAAGCAAGATCTCCATGGAGAGACAATTCTAACATCCAAGGGTATTTGATTTGGAAATTAAATAAGAGCATCTCCAATGCAAAAGCCAAATTTGGCATCCCAAAAAGCACTAGTTGATGCCAAATTCTAAGCCCATTTGGCACTTTGGGATGCCAAATTTGGCTTTTTTGGCATCAATGACTAAAACCCAATAGAGAATAATGCCATCTCATAAAATAAATAACTTCCATCAATTCATGAATTAATCAAATATTCTCAAAACCATGCATCTTGACACCATAAATTACCCTTTTTTTTTCCCCTACAGCCAACATACGTAATCCTATAAAAATGTCAATTCTTGGGCTTTAAGGGAATTTGAAAAAGACTGCATTTAAAGAGTTACGGAGTAGAACGGATTCCCTCTTCCCATGCCGTACAAAAATGTACGATAGACTTCATATTAATTTATTTAGTGCACAAAGATTGGGTATTTACTATTTAGGATTCGGTGGATCACCAGAGTTTTCCTCAGCGCTATATCAACATTATATTGTATATTTTTTATTTTTTATTTTATCAAATAAAGAAAAAAGTAATGAAAAATCCGCAAAGAAAGTAGCATTTTTATTTCCTTATAGAGGGGAGAGAGAGAGAGAGAGCAAGCATCGTTCACACTAACTTTTCAACTTTCGTTTCATAGTTGTTTGATAATATTTTAAAGTAGAGTAATACTATATATTGTTACAACAAACCGTTACAAGTATAACTATAAAAAAAAAATAAGGAAAATCACGAATGGATATTTTTAAAAATTCACAGTCCTTATTTCTTGTAGTGATATGTTATAACAATACATAGCATTTTCCTTCAAAGTATTTACGTTGTTCCTAGTGGAGAAACTCCATAAGCATGCATAAGCATTCAAAGTATTCATGTTTTCTTTAAGGACTTTAAGAATAATTATAGTTCTCAATGACCATTGCTGATTAATATTAATTCATTTAAAAAAAAAATAAATGTTGATTTATTCAGACATTAGGTGTAGTGGGTCTCTTTAATTAATAATAATAAAATCCGTTTATAAGTTCTTTGTAGAAACGGTCCATTTAAAAGGAAGTTTTTTGAGGGCATGAAAAAGAAAAAAAAATTCGAGACAATGTAAACACGTTTGAATAAAACTTAGACGGCATTTTGATTCTTCAACTCTTATTTTCCAATGCTGACCTATAGCTCAATTGGTGATTTTTCATTTATTTTTTATTTATTTGTCGGTGGGTAGGGGAATTTTCCAAAATGACT
>JAESVK010000750.1:911516-926466 GCA_017140935.1 Hamamelis virginiana
TATATATATATATATATATATATATATATATATTGAAATTTTAGATACTCGACAACCATCTTGAAGCTCTCAACAGATCAACAGTTGGTGAGCAAATGTAATATGAATCTGTCATATTAGCAGAATAGCAACTGGCTGAGGATGCCACTTTTGAAAGAATGGAAGCTTTAAGTTGCAACAATCTCTGGTAAAGGTGAGGCGCTCTCTCCCACTCCTTTGGTCCTACTGAAGCTAGAAATATTGCAGATTTAGGCAGGCTTATCTCAAATGCATCGAATTTTGACCACTTGTCAAGCACGTAGCGATAGCTCAGTTTTATTGTGCCCAAAGGACCAGCATGATGCTCTCTCCCCATGACTGCAACACTTTTTGGCTATGCAATATTCTAGCGATTCTTTTGACAAAAATAGACAGTCAATTATTTTACATTTTTACCTACAATAGCAACCCCATTGCAAGTGTTGGGATCTGGAGATGATGGTTATGTGGCCTTGTGGTCCATATCACTAATGGGTAACTTTCTTGCCTTTTTGTTATATTCCTCATCCAATATCAATTTTATCACAGTAGTTGAGAAATATGAAAAATTGATCACCTCAAAATAAGTCTATTCGGTTTTTATTTGATTATTGTATCATAAGTTTATTTTATAAAAATCTCTTTAAAAACCTTTTTTTTTTTTTTCCGACCAATTCTAAACCGGTTTATTTAAAACCAAATAACAACAATGAGGTGTTTGGCAAACGTAAGAACCTGGTCAGCTAAAGATAAGTCTGTTTGGTTTTTATTTAGTATTGTTTGGTAAGTGCAATTTTTCTGTAAATCAGTTAAATCATGTCCAGAAAATAAGGCATAAACACAGTTTTTTTTCAAACCAACTATAAGCTGGTTTACATAGAAACCATATAACAAAAAGAGATCAAAATTGACTATACCCAATTTTCAAAGTTCCCAAACAGGACCCAAGAGATTGGATATAACCGATTTATTCTAAACCGGTTCATACTATTTTAGCTATATATGGCGGTGGGGTGGGGTTAGGGATGTCAATGGGATGGGTTAAAAGGGTAACCCGCCCCGCCCCTATTGGGAAGGTTTTGAGAAATAGATTCGAAAATCCTATAGGGTTTGGAAAAAAAATTAAAAATCCTTTAGGGTTTGGGACGGGAATGGGATATGGCTTCTCCAACCCGCCCCGCCCTGAATATCTATGTATATATAATTATACTAAATTCTTTTCCATTTATTTACACTATTTTGTTTTAAGATTTTTATTATTTCTATTTTTTTTTCTATTCTTTTCACCAAGTTAGTGTGTATAAATATATATTTTAATTACAAATACTTATAATCCAAGATAGAAATCAAAATTTGTTGATATTATGGTTAGGATTCATTCCAAAATAAAATAAAATTGAAGTTTAAAAAGCATTTTAATTATTTTCTCAAACCTGATGGGAAAACCCACCCCGCCCCACATAATTCTCGCCCTGCCCCGTCCAGTTTTAAGTCGGGATTAGGACGGGTTTGAAAAATAATTTTTATTCACAGGACATAGCTCCGCCCCGCCGCGCCCACAACCCTAGGTGGGGTTGGGTTGGAGGGTTATTTGGGCTATTTTGTTATTTGTTGGAGCCCGTACACAGTAAAGGTCCAGATCGACTTCTCATTTAGTGTTGGTCCAAAAATATTATTAAAACAAAAAAAAAAAAAAAACATGGATTGGCATTTAATTCTTTTAAGAAAGAATTAAGCACAAGTTGCTGAAAACATTAGCAGAAGATATTATGAACCTCAAAGAAATCCTTTATCTTGGAAACTTTTGATGCAGTCATCAAACATTTGATCAAGTGATTTGAAAGTAGGATGCCCCAACTGAAGAATCTTGCTCGCATCCATGCTATGTTGATTATTATCTCCTTTATGGCTGCCACACCTACAATTAATGCCATCACAAAACATTAATTTCAAGCATACGTACCGATCAAACAGAGGAGAATTTATAACATATATGGAATTGCTCTTGCATCTCAACTGCCCTTTGATGTGGCAGCACGATAAAATCTCTACTATCGTGCTTTTTAGAAATGCACAAGAGTAGATGTTCTGTCTTGTTGCCATGTTAGATGGTTTAAAATTTGATTCCCATAGCATTACTCGAATATGTAATATCTTGAAATTTGAAAGGGAAAAATTAAAGGAATCATATTAATTGTTTCACTCACTTGTCTTCAAATGGATAGGATGGGTATTTTGCCTTGAGCATCTCTATGATCTGTGACCAGTGAGCTACTGAGCCTGAACATATAAGCCTGCCTGATGCTTTGCTTTCCTCCATGGCTAACATGTGTGCAGAAACTACATCGTCTATGTGCACGAAACCGATGGTCGTGTTTGGGTATTCGCCTCTCAAACCTAATAAAATAGTTAGACTTGTTAATTGAGTGCATGTGGTCACTTAATTAAATATGTGCTAGATGACTGGTTTAATAGAGAAATGTTTTGGTCAGAATTTGTTGGGTAAAGTCAGTAAACACTCAGATGGCTGTTAGATTAGTCAGATGGCTGAGATCTAACGGCCATCTAAGTATTTGCTGACATTACCAAAGTCAGCAAATACTCACTAAAACATTTATGTGGTTTAATTTGCAATTCGCTCTTGTGCAAGCAATCGTCCCACTAAATTATATTTGAATTTAGCACGTAAATATGATGAATATAATATATAACCTTTAGCAATGGATAGTATGAGTTGCAATGTACTAGTTGGCTGTGGTGCAAGCAAGGGGCCAACCACAAAAGATGGGTTCACTGCCACTAGATCAATCCCGTTTTCCTTTGCCACTTTCCATGCTTCTTTCTCACCCATTACCTTTGCATATGCATACCAAAGCTGCATGCAAGCCAAAATTAATTCAAGAAAATTAGCAATCAGTTAAGAGTATGCATGTAATTGCAAGATCTGCTTTTTTGTTTTTGTTTTTTGAAAACATATGATGCTCCTAGAATTGAAGTACTCTAATTACAGGCAGGAAAGTATTGTTACATTGTAGCGTTTGCAGTAGTCAATATCACTCCAATGTGACTCATTAAGAGGAGAAACTTGGTGGGCATCATCGCGGTATCTTATTGCAGAGCAAGAAGAGGTGAGCACTACCCGTTTCACGCTACTTGACTTTATGCAGGAGCCCAGCACATTCAAGGTTCCCTTTATACATGGATCAATCAAAGTTGCCTGCAATGTTATCAAAGGTGTAATTATTGTGTTCTGCATATGTTAAGACCATGCTTAAAAATTTAAATATACAGAATTCATGGTTGTCCCAAGAAAATTTAAGGTCTTAATATTCACGGGTCTTCGCAACAGTGCATAATTTCTGCATTTTAGTACAATATTATGACGAATTGGCAATAATGCAGTGTGCATATTTTTCATTAGAAAGGGTTTTAATGTCGGAGCTTACAAGGACCAAATCATGGGCTACCAGGCTAGAAAGAAAAATGCTAAGTGGATAAAATCTTAGACAAAAAATTTTAAACCAAATAATGTGGCAGAAATATATCTCCTCTTCAAAATGCACGCTTTTAGAATTGTAATCAAGTTGTCAACTTTCAGCTAAATGACTTGAAAAATCCACAACCATGTGTCATGGAAAGTTATGCATGACTTATTTTTGTTGCAAGTCATATATGAATCTTTGGATCATCGATCTTAATTCTAATCTTTGGTTTGTTCATCAAAAGTTGATGATGCTGCCTGATGGCCTAGCGACATATAACCTCTTCTCAGGTTTGAGTTCATGAAAGTGTATCGATGCCCATTTATTTATATAAAGAAGTGGGACAGAGGGTACGTATGTAGGGGTAAGTTTCTAGTGTATGAAAAAAAAAAAAAAAAAACCTAAGGTTGATACATGCAACAGCCTAATCTTTATTTATCAAGTAAGGTTAAAATGAGTGATAATTTATTCAAGCAGTGTTTGTTGGTAGCTTTGCCTGAATGTTGTGATCGTAATGCACGAGCACTGGTGATGCAGTATGGAATACACCATCCACGCCTTGAATAGCCTCATCAAAGCTTCCTTCCACCAACAGATCAGCTTTCACTACCTTCAGTCTTTCCTTGGCTCCAGTCAGTTCCCGAAGGAAACCAACTTTTTCCACATCCCCTGTTCGATAGAAGAAAACAATGGGAAACTTGTGATAATAAAGATACATTTTGTTTCTACTAACTATTGAGGAATAATTGAGGGAGGGTGTCTTGACGGGTTAGGATTCTTTGCATGGGTTTTCCTATATTTAGGTTTGTCTCCCTGGGTTGTAGTATTTTATTCAAATAACAAAAAGGGTATCGAAAATGATTTGAAAGGAGAAAACGAGCACATTGGTCTCTTCAGTCTTCTGAAATGCTAGAAGGTATGTAGCATGCTCTACTTAGAGCACCCCCAATGCATTCATTGCATTTGACTTGACAAAGTCAAAATTTGGCATCCCAAATGGCATCAATGCCAAATTTTGGCATTTATGTGCTTCAATGCATTAATACTATAGTTTGACATTTCTCAAATTTTTTAAGAGAAAGCATGACATGACACAAATGACAAGTGTTATTTGAGGTGCCAAATTTTGCACCAAATAGTGCTATTGCCAAATTTTGGCACTCTAAATAACTTATTGGAGCAAGTTATTGCCAATGCCAAATTTTGGCAATGGCAATTCATATAATATAATAATACCCCCATTGGAAATGCTCATCTAGGATTAAAAAAAAAGGGGGGGGGGGGAAATGACATTTTAGTACCTTCAACTTTGTGATGAATACCAATGTAGTGCCTAAACTTTATTTTTGCTCGATTTAGTCCAAATTTTTTAAAAGTTGTACCAATGTGAGACATTAACTGATAGAATTAACATCCCGTCAGTTAAAATTGATAGTTGTTGATTGGGTTGCTTACGAAATTAAGAGACAAAATGTTAATTAACATCTATCAATTTTAAGAGACAAAATGTTAATTCTACAGTTAATGTCTCAAATTAGTACAAATTTTAAAAAACGTGGACTAAATCGAGAAAAAGTAAAGTTTAGAGACTGCATTGATATTCACCCTAAAGTTGAAGGCACTAAAATGTCATTTCCCCATAATAGAAACATTTGTACCACAGTTTTTCTCCTCTAGTTCAAACAGAAAGAATATTGTTATTTTGTTCCATTTGATTTTTTTTTTTTGGAAAATAAGAAAATTAATTTAATTGGCTAAAGATATGTTATACTGATTATTATTTTATCACTATTTAATAAATTTTTGTGTAAATTTATTTGCCAAATATCAAGTTTATTGAAGTTTAAGAATTACTTTAACCATAAATGTAAATTTTTTTATTTATTAAAACTGAGTTTTAGATCAAATATAAATGTCCAATCAATATTAGAGTTTGAATACATAATATGCATGAACAGTGTATTTAAAACAATGGCGTGTTTTATATATAAAAATACAATTCCTACAAAAAAAAAATTATTGAATCTTATATAAAAAATTATACAGAATATCAGAAATGATCACGTAAGCACCGATCCTTAATCTTAATTTAAGATCCACTCATTATTAGGATAAGTATTTTGAAAAACCGATCGTTGGATTAGATAATCTTCCAATGTATATCATATCTGTAAAAAATAATAGGGATCCAACGGTTGGTTTTCAAAAATACATATTTTTAAACAATTGTTATAACATCAAATGGTAAAAACTGTTAGAATATTTCACGGAATGTATCAATTGTAAAAACTTCTCACAGCCAAAAATACAGTGAGAAGTTGGGTTTGGGTCGGTTGGAAGGATCTCAGTTGGCAAGATAGTCTGACTTCAGGGAACCAAACGGAGGGAAAAAGAAGATGAAAATAAAGTTGTTTTTGGAGGCGAACAAATTAAAGATAGAATCTGATGATTTCTCATAGAATAAAATGGTGGGAACAACAGAATCATTAATTGAAGATTACTTTGGTTTTAAGAGAACATATATGAAGAGGGCCACCGTGTTCCGCCGGGTTCTTAACCAAACGTACCTGGATCTCGCACCGTGGTCCGGACGGTGTGTCCCTTTTCCAGTAAGGTCTTCACCAGGTAAGCCGCTATGAACCCAGTTCCCCCTGTCACACAAAATTCCGGCATCTCTCTCTCTCTCTTTCTCTCTCGTGTATTAGGTTATTACATATATATATTGTTGTGATTTTGGTAGATGGACGTACTACAAAAGAAAAATTGTCACATGATGTACATTTTAACTTCATAAGAATTTTATATGTTGTTAGGTGGAGAAGCAAGTGGGCAGATGAATCATTCGAGAAAGTTTAGGTCTCATATATTATTCAAATTTGTCTACTTCACCTAACACCTGCATGTGAATAGGTGGAGCATTAGTTATTGTCATAAATCGGTCTTAATCACGATAGGATGAAGGTACATTTACCTATCAACTTATTACACTCTTTTGTTTCATCAAGAAAGTAAATTGGTTGAGTTTTGAAGAACTGGACTTACATCAATTATAGCATCAACAGGGAATTATTGATTATTTTGTGTACAAATGTTGAAAGTTTAGATGATGTCTTTAATTAATTGTCTTGGATATGTATTTAAAATATTAATCGATAGGTTAAATACTTTTCTCATGCATGTTATAAATGCCAAAGTTTACAATAATCCAATTGTCAATTTCTCAAAAATATCAATGTCTGTGAAATGACCTATATTTTGAAATTAATATTGATATTAGATTACTGTAATTTTTTACATGCATGGCATCAGTAAGAAGGTCATTTAATCTAAAGGTTAGTTTTTCAAAATAAATATTCCGTAATTAATTAAAGGTATTATGTTAATTTTAACTTAGTCAATATGCATATCTGCATAGCAAGGTTCATTCCTGATATATAGTATCAATAACACATTTGTTACTGTTGATCCAAATTTAAATTTTCAGGAGTTCGAACCACTGTTAGGTAGTTCGAATCCCTCGAAGTTATGAAAATCAGATAATGGGGTTCGAATGCCTCAATTAAGAGGACTTTTTAAGGAGACAGATCAAGTAAATTTAATCCCAACAATAATAAGTAAACAATAATTTAGAAACACAATAATAGCAAAAACTCTATAAAAATAAACAATAAAGAATATCGCCAGTACGGTTCGAGCTAGTCTCGGACCCTTTAAAAATAATAACAATCACCTTAATAAATGATAAAATTATGTCTCGAGGCAGTAAAACAAATCTCAACCTCTTTGAATAATTCTTCGAGAATGAAATCAATGAGAAAAACCACTTTCCTAGAACTGTCGACGAACCCAAACTTCCTCTTGTTGTTTCTGAACTTCATTCGAACGCCTCCCTGGATGTTCTAACTATCTAGAGCCACTTCGAACTCCTTCTAGTTTTCTTTTCCAGGATCCTCAAATCTTCTGTATTACCAAATTGCAAGCCTCGAACTGTAACCGATAATTACCTCACTGCGGAACCTTGACGGTCAGCTGCAGTAGAGCTCCCAAATATACCTTTCTTTGAAGAAGAAAAAAGCTTTGAAGCTGTTGTGTATGTTTGAGATCCCTGCTTGTGATTCTGAATTCTTCCTTTATAGGAATTATCTCCAGTTTCCTCTTCGAAATTGATTTCATTAGACTCCATTTTTCGCAAAACTCCTCCCTTCCAATTGTAAAGACTAGCTCCTTATTCGAGTCGAATATCCCTTGAGGCTTAGCTTAGGAGACCTTCTCTTTTTCAAACTCTTTGTGCTTCAAACTATTGTGGATATCTTTCCTTTTGACAATTGGCAGCCCTGAATAGTTTAATAAATACAAACATAATTTTTTCCATTTTATTTGTATTTCGAAATTATAGCATTTCAGTATATCCTTAATTTTAAGACTTATTATTATTTAATTGCTTTATCAAAACCTTTAAATCCAAATTTTATTATCTTAACACGTGTCAGTCAATTACTGACTGGTGTTAAAAAATGGATTAACAGTTACATACATTTTGTCACAGTCTTGTACATATAGTTTAGTTAATTGCTTTATTATTATAATGAATAAACCCACGTTGAGCCTTTGTCCACGTCCCCCCTTTCAAGATATTATAAATGTATTGTATTCTAACAAACATTTAGAAGGTTTGAGCAGAAGTTTTAGGTTTAAGCACGAAGATGCATCAATACCCATTTGTTGATACTAAGTAGGAGCATATTTGCCACAGGGGAGTAGGGTATCTGCCCCCCAAAATTGGAATTTTAAAAGCCTTTAAGATCAGTTTAAAATTTTTAAGATTTTAAAAATATTTTGAATTTTCCCCCATGTGGTTATTTGTAAAATTCTCTCAAGATTACTTCAAAATTTATAAAAGTATTGAGTTCCTTTTAAAAGGTTAAGAAATTTGTAATCAAAAGAAACCAATGAAGAAATCTAGGGACACTTGGATAAAAGTCAAAAAAGCCACTGCTACAAATCTGCTGCAATCAGAGAGCAAAGGAGCTAATTTTACCACTTTAGCCCCATATTCCACAATCTCACTTCTCTTAAAAGTCTTCTAAATATGATTTTCTATTTATATTTTCTCTCTCTAAATCAACCCCTAAACATTCCATATATAGATTTATAGTCTGAATTTGCTAGTAACATGGCCTTTCCCTTATTATGATCAATATGACTGACCAAATAATATATATAGGATTTCTTATTTTAATGAACATTACTCTTGTTGTTGTCTTGTGGTTGTTTACATCTAAATGTTCAAATTTAAGACCACTTATGTGATTAATTTCTCAATTATCTTTTTTTTTCTATTTGTTTGTTTAGGTTTCATAAATAATTTGAGTAAATTATTTCTTGAAATCTTTGGATAACAAGCTAGGAGAATCTAATTGATATTTTGTAGGGAGAAAAATGAAGACTCATCAAGAATAGTTGTGTGAAGATTTATGTATATGCATTGATAATTATTTTTGTTATTAAAACAATGTTGATAGTATGTGAAAAGGTTATAAATATTTACCTTTTGAAGATTTTATGATTAGATATTTAATATCATTGTCTTTATTACCATACTGGACGTAGATGTAGTAAAAATTAGCTTATATAGATTTTGTAAGATCAAATTTGACATTAATATTGGGTCCTGAAGTGTCCCCACAGAGAAAAAATCCTGACTCCGTCCCAATACTAAGGGCGGTTTGAGGTAAGGATTGATTTATGTCATTTGGCAAAAATAAAAATAAAAAATAAATTTAAGAGCATAAAGCCATTTTTGATCAACTATATCCATTTTTGGCTAAGGTACAAAAAAATGGCTAGGCATTTAGTTAGAAGTGTTCCAATAGTGTAAGCTATTTTTAGGCGCTCTCTCCTTCCCCTTATGATGCAGACCGGGTTGGGCTTATGGCCCAATATTTTATAGATTTGCTGGACAGGAATAAAGGGCCCAAGCAGAGTTGGGTCTCAGGGGGCGATTTTGGTAATAAAATTAGAAAACGGACTAGTAGGATCTAAAGTGGTCAAGAGATGGAATTGTATGAAAATTGGTAGTCTTAATGAAAACGACGAGACGAGTGAGACTCACACTAAAGTTGAGATGTACACTGTTTTTTGGCCGAATTCCTTCGTTTAGGCATCCAATTTAGTGATTTTTCTATGGGAAAATTATCCAGACCCCCTTAGATATCGAATTCTATACCAGTAGGCCCAGAACACTATAATATTTATCCATAACCCCCTACGGGATTTTCTAAAGTCAACTTTAATTATTTATTGATAGATTTACCCTTTTTACTGTTTATATGGAGAGTTTTATTACCTTTTAAATTGTATAACTGTTTTGCTGATATTATAGTAAATTTCTTAGATTTACTTCAATTTAATTTTTGATTTTTAGTTGTGGTATAGCGATTTCAATTCAAATTTTGCTGACATGGCCCACCACTACCCCCATTGGTCTACCCCATATTCACACATCAACAACCACTACCCTATTTCGTCTACCCCACTTTGAGATTTTGTCCACTACTACCCTACCCCATATTCATACATTAACAGGCACTACACCATTTGTCTACCTCATTTTGATACTCTGTCCACTACTACCCTACCCCATTCATCTACCCCATACTGACATATCATCCTCAACTACACCATTTTTCTACCACATATTGATAGATCGTCAACTACTACCCCATTCATCTACCCCATTTTAAGCCATCTCCTGACCGCCTCTAAATGAGTCTTTTATGATAAATTTGAAGAATCCGACTTACTCACAGGCTTTACGAACTAATTGAGTCATTGTGGACTATTTGGGGTTGTTTCGTTTCACTTTTTTCTTTCACAAGGTATGATTTCCCTCTATCTTTTCTATTTTACAGGGTATGATTTCCCTTCATTTTTTTTTATACTTTTTTTAAAAATAAGTTTTAGTTCTCATTTTTATTCTCATTTTTTGACTTTTTGATAGCACATCCACACGTTGCAAATATGAATTTGTATGTTTTTAAACAAACAAGTAAATTTACCTATTTATATAAATTGAATTAAATAAGCTTATTTGAAAATAAGTAGATTTACCTATATATATAAACTAGAAATAAGTAAACTTATGTAATTGTATGTCTTTAAACAAACAAGTGAATTTACCTAATATCCACACGTTGCAAATATGAATTTGTATGATAGATTTGAATAATCCGACTTACTCAAAGGTCTTTTAGGTATTGGCTTTGTGAACTAATTGAGTCATTGTGGACTATTTGGGATTGTTTTGTTTAACTTTTTCCTTTCACAATATATGATTTCCCTTTATTTTGTTTAACTTTTCTATTTCACAAGGGATGATTTCCCTATATCCACGCGTTGCAAATATGAATTTGTATGTCCTTAAAAAAACAAGTAAATTTACCTAATATCCATACGTTGAAAATATGAATTTGTATGTCTTTAAACAATCAAGTAAATTTACCTAATATTCACACGTTGCAAATTAGGTAAATTTACCTAATATCCACACGTTGAAATAAATAAGCTTATTTGGAATTAAGTAAATTTACCTATATATATAAACTAGAAATAAGTAAATTTACCCATTTACAATGAAATTTACCTGTTGCTCCTGTATTTATTGATATTTAATGCAACTTTAAGGTGTTTTTATCTTCTTACATAATGAAGGATGCTTTGATATCTTTAATTTTTCCTAATTAAGGTATATTTGTTTCTTTGAATTTTACTTGTTGTAGATTTAAATGCAACTCTATGCATCTTAGGCATACATGTCCATCTTTTTTTGTAAGGTATATTTATCTCCTTACATAATGAAGGAACCTCTTATTTCTTCATGTTTATAGTCGTTAATGGCGGACGAGGTACTATTTTTGTGCAAGTATGGCGAGAAGACAGCGGTCATTAGGTCAGGCAACATTAGTGGTTATGGAGACTTTTATGATCACTGTATGCAAGAAGTGGGACATCATGA
Source organism: Hamamelis virginiana (assembly GCA_017140935.1). NCBI lineage: Eukaryota > Viridiplantae > Streptophyta > Magnoliopsida > Saxifragales > Hamamelidaceae > Hamamelis > Hamamelis virginiana. The sequence goes on from JAESVK010000750.1 coordinate 923,031, forward strand.
ACTTTCACTCACCAAGATTTTCGTACTCAATACCAGGCCACTCACATTGCATTTTAAAAGACGACGATGACTTTAACAGTATGTTGATGATTGCGTCTCATGTTGGCATTAGGAGTGTGGATGTTGTAGTTGTAAGTGAGGATAGAAGTAATGGCACGCACGAAGATGATAATGCAGGAGACAATAATAATTTTCAATTTTCAGATAATTCAGAGGTAGATTGCGAATCTAATTTGTTGCCAAGCTACTGCCCCCATAAAAAGAAGTCGTTACTATCTGATGAGTGGGCTTATGGTATATCACGAATTGGACAATGTTTTGAAGGTGGTACGGATGAATTCCGTGAGATTTTGTGTAAGTGTGCAATTAAAGTAGGATTTGATTTTGATTATGTGAAGAATGAAGGCGGCATGGTGTCTGCTAAGTGCTCACTTCGTTTGTTTAGAGGCTGTAAATGGCGGGTGCATTGTTCTATTAATGATGCGGACAAAAAATATTATATAAAAAACTAAAATTTATTTTTTAGGGCTTTAGATTCTTATTAATACATATGCAAAAAGAGTTCTCTTACCTTTTATCGCATTGATGGTTTTCCGGAGCACCTCGTCGTCGGCTTACACTCTCAGACGAGGTCGGAGACCACTTCCTGTTGCTTTCTAACTGAGCTTCAACACAACAATCGTAACAGGGATATGAACCCTTTTCAACTGCTTTCGAACTGAGCTTCTGCAAATCAATCGTAACAGGGATATGATCCCTGTTGTGCAGCAGTGAAAAACGGCGGGAACACATCCTCACCGGTTTCGTCCTAATCTCACCAATTTTGTCCCAATCTGTGAAAGGTAAAATTGTAAAAGGTAAAATTTTTGAATCTCTAGAAATTAGTTGAGGGTATATAGGTCAGTTCATATTAAATAGAAAAATATAGAATTTTGACTTTTTCATAAGGGGTTCTGGGTCTAGTATCACTACATCAGGGGGTTTTGGGTTATATCCCCTTTTTCTATTTATGACAAGATTTCGCATGTCAATTACTTTCCCTACAGAAGTTAGTTTGGTGAACCGTTGATTCCGTGGAGATCCTTAGGGAATATATTAGCAGATTTTGGTTTTATTTCGCATATTTCCATTTTTGGCAAAATTTCTTTTATTTCAGTTTTTCTCTATTTTAGCAGTATTAGGGTTTCTAGACTTTATTTTAGTATAAATATGCTTGTAGCCATCTTGGCAAATCAATTTATGAATTAATAAGAATTTCTTAAGAGTTTTCGATCTTTTCCCCTAGTTTCTTTCTTTGCGAAAATCGGGTATTGGATGCTTATTTTTCTGGCATTGTCTCTGTGATATGTCAACAGGAATTTGGAAGGTTGTTTGTTGTTGGAGAGCTAGTCATCAATATTCCGTTGCATCACCTTACAACCAAGCACAAATCTCAATACATTTTGTGTATTTGGGAGAAAAATGGATATAGTTAAAAATCGAACCAAATTTGGCTCAATTTATAGCTAGGGCTATTTTTGGACGGAAAAATGCACGAGCCACAATGAAAAGGATTTTTTTTTTCACATCATTAATCAACAAAGATTTTGGATGAGAAAATGCCTAACCATTAGTTGCTCTAAGCCGCCCAATTTGGCCCATATGTATTTCCTTAGTAGATGAACTTAGGCTGGGGGTACTGCTTTGCATGGAGGAGCTTGGGCTGTTCTAAGCCCAGTTCAACCTAGCTAAAATACAATCCTAATCAAGATCAAAAGGCTAAGGTACTTTTGAACTCTTTATAACACTATAAAAGATTAAAAGAATGTCCAATATAAAATGTTGAAAATAAGAGATAGAATTAAATTTTGAGTAGGTGCAGGATGAACTAGGGATTTCCAATTCACAGAGTCCTTGCCAACTTTTTTATTGGAGAGGAGAAATTATCCTAAACAGTAGTAAATAAGTTTGTTACTGATGAATAATTGCCACCTAACAGGGTGGTAAAGCCTACCTATATAGCAGTGTTGAACCACACGCCTTGGTTACCGTGCAGAAAAATTATCTAAAAGTCTCTCAGTTTAGAGCTCTATATCACAAAATTCAATTTTATACTATGAGATCCTTGAGATTTTTAAAATATTTTGTTTATTTATTAGCCTAGAAAGACCCTTGAAACCTAGTGGTATAAAACGGTTATGTCAGGGACTTACTAAAATTTATGATAAAATATAGTTTGAAGCTAGCCCATTAGGACCTGGCACCTGACCGTGCTAATTTATTGGACTATATATTGTCCAAATTTCCTCTCTAGAGACAGGTTGAGTAAGTTGTTCATTATCTTGTTTAATTAAAGCAAGATTGCAAATAGTTAAGAAACCTATCGATATTACACAGGTATGTGCCTGAAGGTATTGGGCTTTTTCTGCTTTGGGGAGATCTTCGGGCAGATATCTATAAGGGAGGGGATGTTGACACACCCTTGAATTATAAGCCCACCCCCTATTATAAGTTAGCCCCCTTATTTTATTTGTAGACCCCATGAAATCCCTAAAATAGCCCTCCCCTAAATTTATTCTCAAAATTTTATTTCCCCACCCCCCAATTCGAAATTTGCCCTATTTATTCCTAGAATGTTCGGTTGGTCAAAACGCAACAAACCGGCTCTGTTAAGTTTCAAGTAACGCAATACTAAATGGAATTTTTTTTTAAGTTTTGTTGCGTCGGTTGAAACTTAATATTCTAGGAATGTTAGGTTGATCATATCTTAACAGATTCGCGTTGCGATTTGTCCCACCTAACATTCCTAGAATGTTAGGTTAGTCAAAACGCAACAAACCGGATTTGTTAAGTTATGATCAACCTAACATTCCATGAATGTTAAGAGTTTACCAACCTAACATTACAGGAATGTTAAGTTTCAACCAACCTAACATAGTGAAATTGTAAAATTGACATACTTATAATGTTCGGTTAGGAAAAACGCAACATTCTTATAATGTTCGGTTAGAAAAAACGCTACATTCTTAGAATGTTAGGTCGTCTTCTACGCAATATTCCTAGAATGTTAATTTCTGTGTAACCTAACACGACGAGATTTTGCAAAAAAATTAAATACACCATTAAAGCTTCTAAATCCTTTCATTATCACTGTTGGTTGCTTCATTAAGCTCCATCATTAAGCTTACTCACTTTTTGAAGTGAGTAAATCAGATTTGAAGTGGGTTTAATCTCTTTTTTCATATCAAATGGAACTCACAATGGTAGCAGCTCCTAAATCTGATGCAACGGTATCCATGCCATTCCAATTCCTCTGTATTTTCTCCGGTCAAGCATCCATGAGCTGCTCCTCTCTCAGAACTTCCATGAGCTGTTCCATTTCTTGGATTTCTTGGTCGCATGAGGCGTATGGGAGGGAAAGAGAAATGTTAAGTCTGAAGGGTTGGGGGGGTGGGCT
>JAESVK010000750.1:926476-945255 GCA_017140935.1 Hamamelis virginiana
GGCATTTTTGGAAACTAAAAAAGGAGGGTGGGCTTATAATTCAAGGGTGTGTCAACATTCCCTCCCTATCTATAATTCAAGATGAGCTTGGGCAGGCCTTTGCCTGGCTGAGTCTGACCCAAATGCAGCCCAATCATTTCCAGTTTTTTTTTTTTCCCTTTCTCTGGGGCAAGATGGATGTACTATGGTTTCTAGTTAACAGAAATCAGTGCTAACTAGTGGATATATAAGTTTGCTAATGATGAAAATGCCACCCAGCTGAGCCTAAATTATCCCAAATCTTTATCACAATTTACAAGCTCCCCAACATCAACCCGAACATGTCAAAAATCCAACACAACTCAAAGCTTCTTGATATGAGGGTAAACTATCTTGAAGATCCAAGATATGTCCAAGCTCATTCAACACGAGCATGAGTTGTCTCGAATCTTTGGCCATAGTTCACAAGCTACTTAATTAGCACCAGCCGAACTGTGCCACAGCTTCAACTCACCTCTAGCCTTCCTAATTATGTATTTGTATGCTCTACAATGTGTTTTTAAAAAAAAAAAAAAGTTGGAAATTTTTTTCACCTGATAAATAGGACAAAAAAGCCCACCAATTCTTTGTAAAAATAATATAAAAAAAATTATTATTTAGCCATCCATTTTTGGCTTGGATTACATTTATAAAAAGAATAACTAATCCAATGGTCAGTTTTTCAAAATATATATCCTACAATTAATATTAATTAAAGGCATTAAACATAGACATCACACATACTTTAACTAAAATCAGTTTATGTGCAAAGTATTGGAGAAAGAGAGATTACATTAACTGCATTACTACTCGTAAAATGTGACATTTAGATAAACAAATATGGTCACACATTCAATTATTTATTTATTTTTTGAAGATGGCGCAGCCTTTACTTTGCCTAGCTACCTAATTAAAAAGTATATTCTATTCTATTTATTTTGGGTATTTGTTGAAGAATGCTCAAAGTTTCCAAAATCATCATGTCATATCTAACAATCAAATCTTATTTTAATGTTGAAACTAAAAGAAAATCTAGCACGAAGGTTTAGGTTTGAGCCACAAAAATTTGATCAAACTTTCCAAAAGCACATTAAATCCAATTCATATGTCAATGTTGCCCCTAAAAAATGAACACCAAATGTAGACCCAAAGGAATTTTCTTTTTCTCAAGGAGGAACAAGCCAATTTTTCATGGAACAAATTTAAATATGTCTACATTCATCTATTAGATTAGTTGGCTTAGAACTATATTCAGTGAAGTAGAGGTCTCAATTTTGATTGATTTTCGGCAGTTTCTATCTGTTTCCTTCTTATGTGGATATTTGAGATAGAATATTCTTCCATCCAATAAATAAATAAATAAATACACAAAAAATATGTCTAAATGAAAAGAGCTGCAGTGTAAATAATTATTATTAGTGAGGGTCCCACTGACTAATCTCTAATAAATGGAAAGCTCAAGAGTATGGTTATTGTATTGTATAAGTAACATTAAATTTTGGAATGACAGTGGGGTGGGCCAGTAGACACAGTTAAGGGGCATACAGAAGAAACTATGAAAGTTGGGCCCCCACTACCAGCCTATTTAATTATTGAGATCCTCTGTCTGTGAGGTTATTAAGGTGGTTGGGAATTATCCAAAAAAAAAAAAAAAAAAAAGGTGGTTGGGAGCTGGTTGCTTAGCCGAAAAAACAAAAGAAATAAAAGTTGGTTGGGAGCTGGCTATCCAAACTCTCAAAATTAAATTCATTAACTTGGTACTAACGTTATACGAAAATAAAAATAGTACTAGCATGGGCCCATGAAAAGCCCATAAAGCCTAACCCAACATTATTGATTTCCATTTTTTGGAAAAAGAAAAAGAAAAATATGTGAGGCGTAGATTTTTGGCCAATGTAAAATGAGTATTTTAAAAAATCGATATTTGGATTAGATATTATTTTTATACATGTTATGTATGTCAAAAATTGTAATGGTTTGACAGTTAATTCCTAAAAAATGGACTATGAAAAGCTGTGACAGTTTTTACCATTAAATACTATCACAATTTTTCAGCGTTTATATTTTAGAAACCGACAGTTAGATTACTGTATTTTTTTGGCATGCATGACATGCATAAAAAGAATATTTAATTCAATTAAATCTTTTAAAATACACATCCTACATTAGTTAAAAAATCACGCTGACAAAAACTTGTACAAGTATGTTCTCGAAATAAAATTCGGTACATATTCTTTAGAAGAAACTAATTAATGCAATATATATATATATATATTTGGGTAAGTAATTTAATGCAATATCACTCTAATGCAATAGCTCTCTACTTTTGCATTGGCACTCTAGTGCAATCTTTCTCTCTCTGTGTGTGGGACTGAGAGATTTTTCAGCTATCATCAGAACTGATCTTGTCACTAAAAAAAAAAAAAAAAAAAAAAAAATCATAACAAAAGTCTAACAGTCGGAATGTCCTCTCAATTGCATACCAACCGTACGTTTACTGGGGCAAAATTAAAAATAAAACAAAATCATACTAGGCAATCAAGAGCTAGCTTTTGCTCTTACGACTTACGAGACAACTGACTCCCTTACGAGACAACTGACTCCTTGTTCAAACAGCTGATTGTTTGACTATATGTTGAGACAACTATACTAGGCAATCAAGTGTCTTATCGTATCTGTCTAACGGCTAATTTTCCAAATAAAAATATGAAGCATTTACTACCATCCACTTCCCTCTAGCATTTAATGCCCCCAATATATGGTCATTTAATTTGAAACTTAAGCAGTCATTCTATCGAATTGGATATCCTGAGGGACGTCGCTCATGAGCGACTCCGTCAATCCCGAGGGATGCAAATATGTGTGGTTTAGATTGTAAAATCAATTTTAAAGTTGCAGGCGCTGTCGGTGGAGCGAGAAAAGTAAGTAAGTTAGATTGAGAAATATATTAAAGTTAAATTGGGAAATAGTTTATTAGATGATACCTGCCACTTCTCACTAACGATAATTGGATTCCAATTATCGATTATATGGCTGACCTAAAATCTATGAAGTGAAATAGAATTAAACCAAGGCTGCCCGAAATTGTATGAAGTGAAATAGAATTAAACCAAGTGTGCTGATAACACAGAATAATAAAAATGATATGGCAAAATGAACAGATTGTTTTTAATTTCCAAATAAACTGATTGTTTTTAATTTCCAAATAAACTAATTGTTTTTATATTTTATAAACTTAATTCCCAAAAATATAGTTTATTTGGACATTAATAGTTATAATTTTTTTTATTGGCTCGGTAATGACTTTAATATTCAGATAAATTGATATCATATCCCAACCATCAAGCATCCCATTATGATATTTTGCCATTCCCAATCAATAAATTGATATCATATTCCAACCAATACAATTAGTTAAAAAAAAAATTCAAATATTGCAATCACAAAAATAAAATTTAACTAGATTTAAATGAGCACTAGACATGCGAATTATTAAATTTTGTTTGTATTTTATAACTATTCTTATTAATTTATTTTTAAAATTTATGTTCGGACATTATTAATCACATGTGAATAGTACAAGTAAATGAATACCAAGTCCACTCATCTATATAAACCATATTGATGCCACGAACTGGACATCTCAATCAAATACATTTTTTTTTTACCGAACTATGAATCCAATAAGCTATACCCCCGGTGATTTATATCGAAGTTGCGGTCGTATATGGCATCTTGATGATGACTTTAGTTATTCCTTGAATCCGCGAGAGCGGCAAAGCGAGGCCACACTTTCGAAAATGCGTGAGGAGTGGGAGTATCGGGTACATGAAGCTCAAAATTTAGTGGAGGACTTACGCCATTGGGGGGCTCCTATTCCACGTCGAAAAGCAATTACACTCCCAAGGGGGGACTTTGCTGAACTTAGATGAGCACTTAGCATCATACGTGAGGAGAACAATCGTATGGCTGCCCGAAGATACCGCTATTATTTCCTAAAAACAGCGAGAGATAATGCTGATGCAGAAGGTAGAGAGTTATCTCAAGAGCAAACTAACCAAATATTATCATGCTCTGAATTTCCATCTGATACCCCCATGTCCGACGAAGAGTCGGATTGATTAGTATTATCATTTGTATTTCTAAGTAGGTAGTTTATCTTTTTTCTTGCACTAATTATGTACTTTTACATTATTGCACTTTAATAAAAGTGAGGCTAGTTCAAAAAATTGAAATATGATAATTATATATTTATAACTACCTTTCAAATATCATGTTACAGATAGCTGATGCATATAAAATTAAAGTAATACATTTCTAGAAATTTAGTCTTCATCCGATATGTAGGTGTCGGAAAGGTAGTACGATCTCTCTGTTACTTCGTACATTTCTGCGCTAGTTAAATCCCTCCCATTATCAGCAGTAGCTTCACGTGTAAGATCTATTATGTAATATCGACATCTACGAATCAGCATTCTATTGTTCTCTTCACGAATTTGAATTATAGCATCCACGTAATTATCTACATTTCGACATTCCATAGTGAACGAATACCTACGTGGGATTGGTGCATTCAAATTACGTAAATCTTCAACAAGTATCTCTGACTCACGTACGCGCCGCGGCCATTCCCTTCTAACAGCTGCATAAAATTCACGTCGATCGGTTCTCCACCATTCATGGTACGTATTCAATCCTCCCAATAGCCACATCCGACCACTGTTCTTAATTTCACTTACTGCTACTTTTAATTCATTCTCCATTGCGTATAAAGCGAAATAAAATAACCTTACTCAATTATCAGTGTCTACATTGACAAAAAAAATATTTGGTAAATTTTAATAAAAATAAAAAAACAAAACAAATAGTAACAGTTGTTACCATAATATGAAATAAGTCTAACTGCTTGCCTATTATTAAGATAACATTTCATTATGCACATATGAAGATTAAGAGTATTCATTTTTTTTTTTTACGGTTATAAGAAAAGAAAAAAATAAATGGATATTCACGTACCTATCTCTTGATTTGGAGATGAGAAGATTTCAAACTCAGAATGATCCGTTTGCTAACTTGGGTTTTTCCTTTCCTTTTAGATCTCGCTCTCTCTGAGAGTAAATAATAATTGTTATTATGCAGTTTTGGACAAAATATATAAATGCCTCTTTAATCATTGTATCTAAAAATTGTAACCATATTAAATTTGAAAATAAAAAAACAAAACAATACTAAACAATAACATGCGACTCACTACCAAATTCGAACCTTGGATTGGAATTTGCTTTCAGTGAGTTGAAAATACTTTCCAAACTCACCCACTATGTATGTCAATATATAGCATAAATTGCAAAGGTTCATAATTTTTTTTACATCTGTGGATTGCACCTTTCTAGTAATTATTAGTGGCACCTTCACATGTTAACATCACTATTAATTATTAGTGGCACCTTCACATGTTAAAATCACTATTGCTTTACGAGATTCTCATCATATCTATCACGTATATATATCAAAGTATCTTCTACTCCACTGACATCTATTTTTTGTCACATATTAAAAGATAAACTTTTCAGTCATATATCCAATAATTAGGTCAATTACACTTCACTTTCAATACATTCATGGGTCTGAGTGCAGGAAACTTTACTTGTCCTATTACTGCATTGTACTTACTATGTCATGGCATTTTCATGTTACAAGTCTTTTTTGTGGACACGTGATTTTGAGGAGATCCTGTAAGTATTTGTAAAGTGATTTCAATCCACTACTCCCTCAAATGCATTTTGAACTTCAATAACTTCTAATGTCCAAATAAACTGTGAATTCTTATATATTTGTTTTTCTTATTTTTTTTTACTATAATACCCCTATTACAATATAAAATTATAAATAATTTTCAAATTTATATATACTCCTCAATCATACACATATTTCCCTCAAATTTTACATAATCCCCCTCATCGAATTCAGATACTAGAATATCTAAATTTATTAAGATTTACAAATTTATTTATTTCAAAGTCTATGCATCATATATTTAATACTATCTACTAAGAATAACTTTTACATTTATTTTAAGTCATTCATTATGACCTTGATATCTTTATTCACAAAATTCCAAGACCCAGTAATATATTGCCCATAATAATATTCCAACAAATATATATTTTTTAGTATTTTAAATTTTGTTTTTTGCTAATAATGACCTTATGTAAAAAAATACATTTAATTTCAAATTAATAATATTTTCTATGGTCCTAATTGTAAATCTTAAAATTGATTAAGTGAAATATACAAATTTTTATTTAATTATTTTTATATTATTTATGGATTTTATAAGTTCATGGTTTTTAATTTTTGACAAATTTTCCTTCATATTTCTACATTTTTAGCTATGGTTGATTTAAAATATTTTGAATCATGCTAGAAACATTTTGAATATTAATAATTATTTTTTAATTCACATAACTATCAGTAAAATCTTAATTGGAAAAATTTGAAATTGTATGTATCATAATTTAAAAACTATATACTAATATTAAATTTTAATTTAATTTTAACTCATTCATTTTGACCTTCATATCTGTATTCACTGTCTTCCAAGACCTAGCAATATGTTGCACATGATAATATTCCAGCAATTTTATACTCTTATCTAATGTATTTTTTTTATTTATTTGGTTAAAATTACATTATCTAAAAAAATACATTTAATTTCAACTTTTTCATTTTTTATATACTCATATTTGTAAATCTTAAATTTGATTTAGTCAAATATACAAAGATTTATTTGAAATTTAATTATATTTTTTTTGGATTTCATAAGTTCATGTTATTTAATTTTTATATTTTTTCATTCATAAAATTGAAATATATTTTGCCCTCGTTCATTTTTAATAATTAGAATTTGTTAGAACCATTTTGTTGATTGGTTATAATTTTTAATTTCACATAACTATCAGTAAAATCTAAATTGTAAATCATACAATTGATTTACACATACAATTGATTTACACCTAATTGTATACGCCTAATTGTAAATCATACAATTGATTTACACAAATAGAGATAAAAAATTGATTCCACATATTTATTACAATAATTGATTTTAAAAGTTAGCCTATTATCAAAAATAGCCTTACCAGTATCGATAATAGGCTTACCAGTATCGATAAGCCTATTGGCCATATTTCCTTTAAAACACTCTTCCTCATTTTTCTTTTAACACTCTTCCTCTTACCGATGATACCACTTAGTTTCATTTTACCCTAAAATGTTAAAACCCTCCCACCATCAGTGATTACCAGCCATTGACTTCACCATCGCAGTTATGCATCGATAGAAATGGAGCGTCCTAATCTCTTAAGCATATTACGTAGTGTTCATTCTTAGTCTGTGGTAGCCAGGGATGGTTCAAAGTTAATATTCGCTCATGCGTCGACTCCCTCCCCTCACGGTCACCGTCTCACTCCTCGGTTGAACGATCTTAGGCTCAATCTGAGGATCAATCTGAGGATAGCAGTAAATAAGGGAACGGAATGTCTAGCAGTCACCCATGGAGCCGAAATTCATCATCCCCATATGAGATTACACCGAATGGCTGTGTTTCTACCCCACTCTACCCATAATTTCATATAGAAACCCTCATTAAACCGTCAGTTTTATGTTCTGTGTCTCTCGATCTATCGACACTTGAAGATAGGATACCCACTATCCAATTGAAACCCTAACAGAAGAGCCCCCAATTGACATTTCATTTCCCCATCCGCTTCAAAGACATCGGCAACTCTGACTTTGCGTCCAATCTGAGTTCGCGGCAACTCTGACTTTGCAAATCTGACTTTCCAAAAGGATATGCTCATGGTATCATCTCTTAACTTTAAAGTTTCTAATTTTTTTGTTATTAGATTTTGATCTCCTTACAGTCCTGCCGATTCTATGTCCATGAGATTAGCTGTGGATTAGCTGTGGCATTGTTCTCTATCTTTTAGGCATTTCTAAATATGTATGATTGTCACTTATTATTGGAAGAAATGAGGCAAGTTAAGGTACAAACATAGGCATTATCGATCCAATATCGATAATTCACTGTAGGTTCTTCATGGACTGTTTTATGTGCGTTTGACCCTGTAAGTGAGCATATGAAATCAGCTAGGCTTACATAGCCATTATCGATCCAATATCGATAATGGACTGTTCGTTCTTCATGGCATTTTTTTTGTGCGTTTGATCCAATATCGATAATCGATATTCTACTGTTGGTTCCTTCATTATGTGTGTTTTATGTGTGTTTGATCCTGTATGTGAGAATCTGAAATCTCATATGTATTATGGACAATTCATTATATATTAAGACCCTTTATCAAATTTTACAATAATTTTAAACTCACTAACCTGTTCTCGATAATTGGACGTGCTGTGGTGATATTGGGCGGAGCTGGGCTTACATAGCCATTATCGATCCAATATCGATAATGGACTGTTCGTTCTTGGCAATTTTTTTGTGTGTTTCATCCCATATCGATAATCGATATTCGACTGTTGGTTGCTTCATTACGTGTGTTTGATCCTGTATTTGAGCATGTGATATCTCATATGTATTATGTACAATTCATTATATATTAAGACCCTTTATCAAATTTTACAATAATTTTAAACTCACTAACCTGTTATCGATAATAGGACGTGCTGTGGTGATATTGGGCGGAGCTGGGCTTATATAGCCATTATCGATCCAATATCGATAATGGACTGTTCGTTCTTCATGGCATTTTTTTGTGTGTTTCATCCCATATCGATAATCGATATTCGACTGTTGGTTGCTTCATTATGTGTGTTTGATCCTGTATGTGAGCATGTGAAATCACATATGGACAATTCATTATATATTAAGACCCTTTATCAAATTTTACGAGAATATTACACTCACTTTCCTGTTATCGATAATTGGAAGCAGTTGTGATCTTGGGCGGAGCTAGGCTTACATTGCCATTATCGATCCAATATCGCTACTTGACTGTATGTTCTTCATGGCCTCTTTTATGTGTGTTTGATCCAATATCGATAATTCACTGTATGTGCTTCATGGCCTATTTTATGTGTATTTGGCCCTGTAAGTTAGCATGGACAATTCAAAGATTTTAAAAATTCCATTATCAAATTTTTAAATTCTATTACACTCACTATCCTGTTATCGATAATTCGATGCATCTGTAAGAAGTGCTCCAACTTACATCGGAACGTATGGCTTATTTTCAGTATAATTGTATGCAATTTGTGGCACTCATTTCTTAGTGGTCATTTTCAGACAGCATGGCTAGAATTAGGCAATCCGAAGAGTTGCTGGCTGATTTGAAAGCAAGACAGGCGAAAGAAGATAAAGAGAAGGCTCAACAAGAAGCTAAAGCCAAGGCTGCTGAAAAGGAAAGGAAAAAGGCAGTGCTTGTGGCAAGACAGGCACAGCTGAAGGGTAAGAGTACACAGAAACGTAAAAAATCTCCAGGCATTGAGAAAGGGATTTCCATTCCTGCACCTACAAGCCAAAGTCCTACAAAAAAAGCTAAATTGACATATAAGGGCAAAGGCAAAGTTAAATTAGCTCAACCCGTATCTGATGATTCCGATTTTGATTCACCTTTGGGGCCTCAATCAGGTGATATATCAGGTGATATATCGGGTGCTCCGAGTCAGCAACTATTCGAACAGGTTGAACCAGTCGTGGAAGGCCCAAGCATGGATGCACGCAATCGTCATGCGCCTAAAAAGCCAAAACAGTCATGGGAGGAATTTTTAAATGTTAAGGGCTTCAAAGCTGAGAGCTTTATTAAGGCCAGTGCTTTTAACCATGAGAGCCAAGTTATTAAAGTGCTAATGAAGAGGGGATTGGGTGTATGGATGAGCAAAGGAAAAGGGTACAAGTCGGGAGTAGTGCGCAAATTTTATTCAGTTGCAATGAAGGATGACACTTTAGATACTATTACAGCCCGAATGAGCATAAAAAATACAGTTAAGGTAACTCCCGATTTAATAGCTAAGTTTTTGAATATTGAGCGACCTTCTGCAAATGAAATACAATATCCTCACAACAATTTTAAAAGTCCTGGAAGGCCTGAGACAATGAGGATCATCTTTACTAATCCCGTTCCTCCAAAAGATGATGGGTCTACGTACCCAATTGGATACATGTCTCCAGAGTTTGCCACAATAAATAAACTCATCCATTATAATCTTTACTGCAGAGGTTGTGAGGGTGCACCAAAACAGGCAGAAGTCGATCTTTTGATTCACTTTATGGGGGATGCTGTTCTTGATGTAGCTTCATTGATTTTTGATGATATTGTTCAATTTATTTGCGAGAGATCCAATCGTATCATGCCGTTCCCTCAGTTGATTACTCAGCTATGTATTGATCAGAGGGTGACATCTGCAGAGTCATACAGTTTTGGTGAGGGAGGTATAAATCCAGTTTCTTCTTCTATGAGACCTATGGCTAGGGCTGAGGATCCTCCTTCCACACATGCAACACATGGAATGAAGAGCCGTCATACATCATCTACCAGTGCACCTCAGGCAGCACCGTGTGAGCCTCCTATTATGGATACGTTGCATGCCATCCAATCTCAGTTAAATTCACATGAGGAGAGAATGAAAAAATTTGAGACATCAGTTTACAATGACTTTCAGACTTTGCATGCTCAGACAGCACCGTCTGACCCTACTATTATAGATATGTTGCGTGCCATTCAATCTCAGTTGAATTCTCATGAGGAAAGAATTAAAATTTTTGAGAGTAGAGTATACAATGATATGCAGACTTTGGATGGCGATATTCGGCGTATTTTGCGGCGGCAAGAATTTCAGTGGAATATGCAACTTATTCAGCAAGACAGAATGACACAGATGGCTGATAGGTTTCATGCAACACCTTTCCCTCCGATACCTCGTGAGTATTGGACAGAGTTCGGTTACCCTTCGCCACCCACGGAAGGTAATGAAAATGAAGCTGAGGATGTTGTTCGAGATAAGGATGCTGCTACTACTTCAGAAAAAGCTAAGGATCTCAATGTTGACGATAGAAATGTAGACCATGCTATTCCACCTAAATGAACTATCATAACTTAATTATATTATTTTTTGTTATTTGTATATGTTATATTTGGTGTGTATTTGAACAATTTAATTTTAATATTAGGTTGTTATGATTAAAATATATAGACACAAACGAGTAAGTAATTTTCCGATATATAGGTACGCAAATTTCTAGTAATCTTGCTTCATAGACTTAACTTTACATTCCATACGATGATATGAGGTTTGCACAAAATACATAAATTCATCACCACAAAAAGTTGGGAATTAGCAAAAAGATAAGGTCACTGCTTTTGACTATTACTAAAAAAGAAAACTAAAAAGTACGTGATTTTAAATAAAAACTAGTAAAAAGTCACATGAGACATATAGTGCATCTATTAGGACAGTATCATTATATAAGTTAACCCAACATGATGATTGCGCAAACGTTCAAATTTCCTCGCTAAAGTCTTCGTCAGTGTCCGGAGCGAATGCATCGCCAATATCACCGCCATTGTCATCATCTGAATCATCTTTATGTGAATCGACATCAGATTCAGTTCCGCAAATATTCGTCAAAGACTCTACAACTTCATGAACCTCTTTATATAGAAGAGCGCGGGCATTTTTTTCGCGATCCAACTGGACCTGAACTCTATGCTTATCCATAACTGAATCCACTAGCGATGATTCTGAAGCGTCTAACTTATTCTCCAGCTCTTCGATAAGTTTGTCTTTTTCTTCAAGCAATTGTCGAAGTTCTCCCTCCTAAAATGACATAAAATATTAGCTACATATTTTAAATATATATTAAATATAACTTTTATTAAACATGCAAACGACTCTATGCTTATTCACCATTTACGTGCATGTAACCATGCAAAGCACAATATACTAAATATTTTTTGGACATAAATATAACTTTCATTAAACATACTTTTGTCATTGAAAGAAACATATTCTAGGTCTTAAATGACTTTCCCATACAAACATGCATGTAACCGAATCTACTGTCAACTTAGTTATGGAGTTGCAATGAGGATGTTTATGTACATATACTGTTGTATCATTTGGCTCAATTTTCTGTCTTTTGGCGGAGCGACCATCGGAAGACTTAGGTGAAACCGACATAGGTATTCTTAACACGCCTCGTTGTAAAAGTGTTTAGTAGTATGAGTAAGAATTACAAAAATCGGTGTAAGTTTTTAGTACTACGAGTAAGAATTGACAAAGAAGTAGCAACAGATGAGTTGCTACTTATAGCCAACATTTTGCCAAACATCCCAAATTAGGTAGTTGAATGCATTAACTGTAGTTTTACAAGGGCATTAATATGTCTTAAATGAATTTTCAAATATTCATAATTTCACCTTCATAAATGACTGTAGGTGTAGATTTATTTTAATAAAAAAAATCTTCTATGCATATTCTCCTTTAGAAGATTTTGATACGTGGTGGTGTTAAAAGTACTTTCAATTAACACACAGCCACATACTGTGTTGCCAAATGTATCAGATGAGGTGTACTAAAGTACATTTAATTTATTGACTTTTGACCTTCAATTAGGAGTGTAGGTGTAGATTTGGTTAAAGAACTATTTTGTTCATTGCTTATTCACAATCATAAAGGACGTGGCTATAAAAGGTCTTTCAATAAAGATATAGAGATATACTGCATAAATTATTATGAGTAGATTTGGTGGGAGACTTCATATCGATAATGAACTGTGAAATGTGTTAGATGAGGTGTCAAATAGTTCAATAAATTTTGATACTGTAGATGATCAAAATTGAGTGTCAGAGTAGATTTGGATATACTTTTGAATATCTTCATTGCATATTCAAAATAGATTTCAAACTCAGATGTTAAAAGTCATTTCAGTACAGAGACAGTGACATATTTAAATAATGACGGTACGAGTAGATTCGGTGGGATACTTCATATCGATACTTAATTGTCATATGTGTTAGATAAGGTGTAAAAAGGTTCAATAAATTTTGAGACTGTAGAGGATCAAAATTGAGTGTCGGTGTAGATTTGGATATAATTTTGAATATCTACATTGTCTATTCAGAATGGAAAAGGACATGATGTTAAAAGACCTTTCAATAAAGAGATAGTGACATCTTTCAAAAATGTCGGTCGGAGTAGATTGTGTTGAAGATTTCATATCGATATTGAAGTGAGAAATGAATATGAGGTGAAGGGTTGAAAAAGCACAATAAATTTGTTTACCAGAAATACCTTGAAAATTGAATGTTGGAGTAGATATGGTTATTGATTTCATATCAATAAACAATTCCAACACAGTGTGTGTAACATTGGTGTAAAAAAGTACAATTAAAAATGAGAGGCGTCACATGACCTTAAAATATTAGTGTAGGAGTAGATTTGGTTAAAGATATAAATTCTTGAATGCTTAATCACAATGGCAAAAGGACGTGGTGTTAATAGGACTTTCAATAAAGAGACACCGACTTACCTCACATTAGTATGTGTTGGTCTTCAAGTGCACATTATATAAAAAATTCACTTTTTAAGTATGTGTTGGTCTGACACTAATATTGCCACTTACAGTAGACTTTTCCAACACAGTGTACTTCAGCCATTGTAACTTAAATTGACTATTGCGTGCGTACGTTAAAGGCCATGAACTCAATGGAATCACGTGCACATGCATTGCAGATGAAGATAACACATTGTGCCAATACAGAACTCGCAAGGCTATTACATGTGCCATTGCATGCAATAACTGGGATGCTATCAAACAAGTAAGCTACTTCAAAATCTCGCAAAAGAATTGCAAATCAGTCGTTAATAACGAATCGGGTAAGATATACAGTTATAATTTTTTTACTTTGCTGTTTCGATAATATATATTATATTTAAATTTGATACTAAGTTTAGGAAATTTTCAATTACAACATGTTTATGTTTGGAATTATAATATATATATATTTAAAATAACAGTAGAGCAATTTTCTATCTTATAGTTCAATGCATATAAATTTTCAATATAATACGTAAATTTTGGTTTAAAATTGGTTTTGATAACAGGATCGAGAAATTTTACTATAAAGGTAAGTAGAGTGCATGATGGCTGAAGATTCATTAGAACCTAAAGTCGGCCAAGAGTTTTTGAATATTCAAGAGGCGTATGATTTCTACAATAAGTATGCTAACAGTGCAGGGTTTAGTGCAAGGATGTCATCTAGTAAAAAGCGGAAAGATACGGATGAAATAAAATGGAAGGCTTTTGTTTGCTCCAAGCAAGGTGAAACAGATAACACATACCACAAAAAAGTTTACGTAACAGATAGTTATGAAAGCCATGCGAGTGGAAGTTCAAATACTCAACGAAATAGGGGCGGTACAAGAGTCGGCTGCAAAGCTAAGATGACAGTAGTTAAATCACACGGACATGAAGTTTGGTCAGTTAGTATGTTTACAAAAGAACACAATCATGAACTTGCAACCCCTAAGAAAGTGCAGTTTCTACGATCCCACAGTAAAGTATCTGAGGCAAAGAAAAATTTGTCAAGTTTGCTTTCACTTGCGAATATCCCACCTAGTCAAAGATTTTCAATAATGGAAATTGAAGCTGGAGGAATACAAAATATGGGTTGCACAGCGCGGGATATGCTTAACCATAGTCAGGATGTGAGAGAAGAGATGAAAGGTCATGATGCTGATACAGTTAATGAATTTTTCTTGGGCGAGCTAGAAAAAAATCCGGTATTTCGCTTTGTGATCGACACTGACAATGAAAACAGGTTGCGGCGATGTTTCTGGGCAGACGGAGAAGCTCGGCGTTCCTATGCTAATTTTGGCGACGATTTGTTTTTGACACGACATATAACACTAATAAATATAGTATGATTTTTGCTCCTTTTATTGGCGTAAATCATCATGGACAATCAATTGTATTTGGTTCAGCATTCCTAAGTGATGAGACAGTTGAATCCTTCATATGGCTTTTCACGTCATGGTTGTCTGCAATGCCTAGTGCCGCACCTAAAGTTATAATAACCGATCAAGACCTCGTGATTTCGAAGGCCATCCGCATTTCGATGCCACAGACATTCCATCGTCTTTGTAATATGGCATATAACGTCCAAATTTTCTGATAAGATCGGGGTCGCAGCTCACATCCAATATTGGAAAATTTTTGAAAAGAGTATTTGGGGCTCCGACACCCCAAATGAATTTGAGGAGAGTTGGCATAATGCTCTTGCAGCAAGTGGTTTGGTAGACCATGATTGGCTTTTGTCGCTATATGCGATTCGCAATAGTTGGGTGCCCGCGTATGTGAAAAGCATATTCTCATGTGGAATGTCGAGCAGTCAGAGAGCTGAAAGCGCACATGCATTCTTCAAAAGGTGTATTTCAAAGAACCACTCGTTAATGGAGTTCATTACACGGTATAACCGTGCAATTGGACATCAGAGGCATAAAGAGTTACTGGCGGACCACATCGACATCAATGAAAGTCCACGGCTTCAAACTCGGTTTCCATGCGAAAGACAAATGGCAGGTATATATACGAAGTCAAATTTTCTTGCATTTCAGGCTCAACTAATCGAAAGTGAATCGTTGATCATGCGTGATGCGGAAGTTCCAATAAACATGAAGCAGGTGTATAAAGTTTATGATGCCCTTAATGAAAGTGCAAAGGTTCGATATATCGTGAATGACAGAGAGGGAGATAATGTTTCATGCAGCTGTAAATCATTTGAGTTTAGAGGAATTCCATGCAGCCACATCATTTTATTTCTCCGAAGCTTTCAAGTGGCGCTTATCCCAACCCAGTACATTTTGCATCGTTTGACTAAATATGCTAAAGCTGGACGTGTAATTGACGATCTTGGGGTTGAAGTGACTGATGTTTTTGACAAAGCTTTGCTTACCAGGCATAATAAGTTAGCCCAAAAGTCGAGTAAATTGATCGATGCAGCTTCACTATCAATTGAGGGAACGGAGTTTGTGTGTACTGCATTTGATAATATGAATATAACTATTCATGATCAGAATAAAGCAAGAGGATTCATTGGATATAATTATGGAGAACAACATATGCTAAACAAAGATAGTAATGCAATACTAGACCCAATGAAAGCGAAGTCCAAAGGTTCAGGGAGAAGATTGAAAGCTGGTAAAGACAAGCGTATACCGAAGGCCAGAAAATGCAATGCATGTGGCCTAAGAGGCGTCACGCATGACAAAAGAAACTGTCCGAATATGCCTAGTCGGTTAGTACATTTAAAAAATATTAGTTTTTAACAGCAACCTTTTCAATATATACCGTGGACTACATATATATTATTTATTATATGGATAAATCTGGAAATATACCGCTATTACTGAATGACAAATTGTTCTTCTTGTGCTTAGGTCATTCAGGAACGAACAAAATAATCTTTCAACCGATTCTGAAGATTCGAACTTTACCCCACTTGGTGGTAAGCTCCACCCCTAATTACTAATAAATTTGATAAGTTATATATAATCGGGACGATAAAAAATAAATCCATAATCTTGACATGGACAATCAAATTAATTTTGATATTTTATTTTTTTTATTTTGCAGATGACAATTGTACAGGATTGGAATTTGATGGAAACTTCTAAATGAGCGAGCAACGTTCTGAGTGATTACTTGAAATTGAGATGTGGACTATTGGTGGTAATTTGGCAGCTCTATATAATTGGACTAATTTGTGAGTGTCTACTTGATGAATTAATATTAGAATAGATTATAAATATTCTGACAATCAGTTATATCTTTTAGTTTAATGCATGCTTTGACAAGTTGCATTATGGATATTATTATTTATAAAAATATTATCGATAATTGGAAACCAAAAAATTGATAATGAATTCTGTCGTTGAGAGAGACAGTGATAAAATGCTTCATAAACACTTCTGAGGTCGATGAGAGAGGGAAAAGTATGTGGGAAAATTTGTATTAAATTATTTCCCAACATAACATAATATACATTTCTCTCACAACCAACAAAAACTGCATTGAGAAAGAGTAAATGTTAATCACACCAATCGACACACGCTCCTTTCGGGATTGGTGGAGTCCTTAATAGCGATATGTAGGAGTGGGCATTGAAAGCATTAGCGAAATAATAACTTATAAAGCGAAGTAAAATTAAGTTATTGAGGAATGATTGTTTTATTTTTGATTCATTTATTGAAATATAAAAAAATTTAAGTAACACAATCACAATATGCTTATGTCATCTTGAATGTAAATAGTAACTTATTTAAAATAAGGGCGAAGATTTAAAATGTATGTCCGAGTTGCAAAAAGAGACATTTATTTCAAGTGTTGAAGCCTAACATCATTCCTTCGCATCTTTATTACGTAAATTTAAATTATTCATACTGCTTAGAAGAGAGTCACAAAAATTCACAACTCTTTCAGACGCATAACGCTCCATCTCTATTCTACTGTGCACGTCATCCAACGTGTTAGATGAACTAGAAGAACCTACAGTTGAATCAGATTTATGGTCTCCTTCGATGCTTGATGAATGGGCCAACTGAGTAGGAAGCCATTTGATGAACCCACAACCGTTGGAGCGTTCATTACTCTGAAAATTAAAGTCATTTTAAATACTATTAAAGATTTGGCAAATAAATTATTTATGTATGGTGTAATTTAGTAACTTACATGCGCTTGAGGACATATCCAAAAACGACGACCGATGTTACTACCTCGTCTAGCGGTTAATACATTGCATTGGCCACTTCCGCATGGACACAGTTGCAATTCGTCGACCCACAAGAAGTACTCGCACGAAATTGGGGTTGAATTATCCGTTTTGTTAAACTGAATAAGTAGATAGTTAATATCGTAGCCGCACATCCTTAAAATTCAAAGAATGGAAAATGATAAATATAAATTTGACTATTTAATACCCAGAAAGGACATCGGTAGAATTCACGTCCAGGATTTTTTGTTGTGTTTGATGTGCTTCTCACACAAGGGCCCCGTCCGCACCGGCAAATGATACAAACCATCGATTAGGCTACTAAAATAGCATGTATACCTTAAGTTAATATGAAAATTAAGTGTATTCAATTTTTAATACGGTAAAAAAAAATTATTAAACGATATGCACATATCTATCTCTTCATTTGTCAATTTGCGATGCTTACTCCAGAATTTTAAGCAACGTATTTGAATATGTTAAATTATGTATTAATTCTCACTCTCAAGCAACTATCTGAAATGTCATGATAGCAGGTAATATAGAGATTTTCACGAAATACATAAATGCATAAATGAATCTTTAACCATTTTATATCAAATTTGAAAGCATTTTTTTAAAATTATAATATTTAATATTAAGACCAAACAATAACATACTACTCACTTGCAACAAATACATCAATGCATCTTTAACCATTTTTAATCAAATTTGAAACCATTTTTGTAAAAATTATAATTTTAAATATAAAGACCAAACAATAACATAATACTCACTTGCAACTTCAATAACCTTTGGCTTCGGTATTGCATTCAGTGATTTGGAAAAATTCACTCCCTATGTGTGTCAATATATACCATACATGAGTGAAAAAAATTTATGCCCTCAAGCCTATACGTATCTAGTAAGTATTACTAGCAACTTCACATGTTGCTACCACTGCTGCTTTCAGAGATTTCCATCACATCT
>JAESVK010000750.1:965255-988085 GCA_017140935.1 Hamamelis virginiana
ACAAATCTTGTATCTGACCTTAACATTCCTTCATATATATATATATAGAGAGAGAGAGAGAGGTAATGATCTAATCATTTTTTTAAAAAAAATTTCAACATTTCAACATATATATATATATAGGTATTTTCCCTTCTTCGTTCTTTCTGATATTTAAACAGCTAGAGTCCCTAATAATTTTTAGGAGAAAGAAAAAAGAGAATACTAGATTCTTCAATTTTCATAACACATCCAATTCTGATACCATCTCGTTTCTGACTACACTCCAAACTTCCACACAATCACAATCTGTTTATTTCGGGTTGAATTGGGCACTGAATTCTGGGGCTTCTGGTATCTGCCTTGTTGAGCAGTCCCTCTTGTTTGGCCTTCTTTCTTCTTGCTTTAATGAATTCTCTCTTTAGAAAAAAAAAAAAAAAAAGAACTGATCTGAAAAAGTGCTAAAATATTAAAATTATTTTTATTAAAAAATTAACAAGTTATAAAATATTTTTAATGACAATAATCAATTTGATTGGGCCGACCCAACATGGGCCAATTAATATGGGTGGATTATTTTTTTCACCTCGAGAACTTGAATTCATAATCTTAAGATTCAAAGCCAAGAAATTCCAAGTAAACTAATCCTAGCTGACATATTAATGGAACTTGGTTTACCTTGTTTCACTGCTCACCCAAATCCCAGCCAAAC
Source organism: Hamamelis virginiana (assembly GCA_017140935.1). NCBI lineage: Eukaryota > Viridiplantae > Streptophyta > Magnoliopsida > Saxifragales > Hamamelidaceae > Hamamelis > Hamamelis virginiana. Next base: position 965,947 of record JAESVK010000750.1, read on the forward strand.
TCGTGGGTCATTGGTGCATTTATTAAACAACAATTCTATTCAACTTAGAACATGTATTTTAAGAACATATATTTTGAGAAACCGACCGTTGAATCGACATGATTTTTTGCATGCATAATATATATAAATGGAACATGTAATCCAACTGTCGATTTTTCAAAAAATAGTCTAGAATAATTTTTCACAAATTTTCATAATTTTTTATAATTTTTTTCAAAAAGTGTGAAAAATCGACCGTTGAATCAATATGATTTTTGCAAAAATGATATGTATAACCAAAACATCTAATCCAACGATAGGTTTCTCAAAAAATTTGTCGCTAGTTGGATATACATGCCAAGGAGGATGAACAGGGAGACTAAAAAGTTGAATGGATTTTTCCTTTATTAAAAATTAAGAAAATGATTTTCATTCCATTGGCACGAAACACACCCCATAGGAAAAAGTATTTGTCTTATTAAAATTTAACGGAAATGCTATTAGATCAGTTAATGGGCCGTAGTCCATGCTGATAAATAGGGATGTCAACGGGATGGGTTTGGGACGGGTCATCCCTTTCCCAACCCCATTCCATTTAAGAAAACCTCATCTCATTCCCGTCCCAAACCCGTGACGGGTCAGGATTAGGAATCCTATTCCCGTAGCAATTAAATGATCCCATTTCATTACCGTCCCGTCCTGTCCCGTCCCATATACTATGGTGGGGTGGGGCATATCTTATTTTAAATTGATATAAATAACAATACTAAATAAACTTAAAAAAATATAAAGATTATACATGTGCAGTAATGCCTCACAAACAGAAAGAAAAGAAACGAAACTAGAGCTCTGAACATTAAATTATCAATCATTTTCAACATAACTAAATATAATATTGGATATAGTTGAGGTAATTTCCACAAGCTATTTTCTTTCTACTTTCCTCAGTTTTCTCAACACCAAAACAAATTAAAAAATACATCAATGAACATTAAAGATAATTGCTACTTCTAAGAGTAAAATAAACTAAAACCCTTAAGGGGCATGATTGAAATTTCATTTTATCAATGATGGACTTAATTGTAAAATACCTATAAAATAAATACAATAAAAATATATAAACATATATAATCGAGGCGGGGTGGGTTTTTAAGCCCTCATCCCAAACCCTATATGGTTTTTAAAAAAAAATCTCAAACTCGCCCTTAATCCTATTAGGATAACTCCAAACCCGTCCCAATAGGGAGTGAAGATTTTCTGTCCCACTGTTTATATACCATTTCCTGTCATCTCTCACAAAAGTCCACCTTGAAAATCCAAATATTTAGATTTAGACTTTCAAGGTGGATTTTTGTGAGAGGAACATGAAATGGTACATAAAAAATGGGACAGAAGGTCTCCACACTCCTTAGTAGGGGCGGGGCGGGTACCCGGATGAACCTGAAAAATTGACATCCCTACTGATAAGTCGAGTTTCAGCTCTATAAAATGGGCCCTATTATAACAAAAGCAGCGCCCAAATTAATAAAGGGGCTAAACTCTCAAATATTTTAGTCATGTTGGCCCCAAACTAGCATTTAGTTCATACACATGGACAAGCCTTGGGCTGGAAAGGCAGGCCTCAAACTGACCCAAGTGGACCCTCTTCCATCCTTTCCTTTCACAAACCAGACTCATACCTTGCTATTTATGTTGATTCGGTTTGATTTTTTTTAAAGGATTTGGTCTGATCATAAATTGGGAATTTCATATCTTATTTGACTTGATCAAGGTTGAGGCATGGAATAAATCGATCCAATTCAAGAACGGACCCTGCAAGAAAAACGTCGGATACATGCAACCACCCACAAACCAAATGTATCAAGTAAGGCTTGAGAGTCGAGCTCATGATGCCCGATCAAAAAATACTTTTTTCTTGTAGTGTAATTTCTCCACTGTCTAATCTGAATTCGGTCTACCCAACATGCTAATTTCAGTTCTTGAATTGGTGCTCTAATTATAGCTGAAAATACTGATAAATGAATTGGTTTTAATTAATTAGTAGGTTGTAAGTGGAAACCCTAACTTGATCTTTAACAAAAGGTGTGGAGTGTGGACATGATTAACTTTTTATTGTGTAGTGAAGAGTTTCTTAGATTATCTATGAAAAATATGTGAACTTATGTCTTTTGTTAATATTTCAATTATAATAAAATTTTATGCTATGTTATAATATAAAAAAATTTGTGAAAATATTATATACAAATCAAACGAACCTAAACTTTACATCAATTGGGTTAGTTTGGTTATATAAGTTAAGAAAGTGAGTTTAAGAAACCCCTCCCGTGATTGCTCAGTGATAATGGACGGGCTTGTGACGAACCGTAAATTCGGAGGTCACGAGTTCGATTTCTTGCTGGTGTGGTTACTCCGCGAGATAAGCGATGTGCATGTCAAAGGGGATGGCTTGTCGTTGTACATCCACCAGGGGTGGGTCACAAACCAAAATTGACTCAACTTGAAAAAAGTCGCACTTTTATTTGATATGACCATAAAAGCTACATGTAATTACTCTATGTGGCAATGAGTTACTTGCCTACTTGTAAAAAAAAAAAAAAAGGTCGTTAGATTATATGTACCTATATCTCACATTAAATTTTGTAAATCATATGTCAAAACTGTGTGTTACAAGAACTTAATCCAAATATTAGAAGATGCACAATACGCAAAGTTGTATAAGGCAACTTGTTTAGAACTAGTTACGAAATAGATTTTGAAAAATCGATTACATTCTTATGTTTGTCAAGCATACCAAAAATCACACTGATTCAACGATTATAATATATATTTTTAGAAACTGACCGTTGAATCACTGTGATTTTTGGCACACTTGGCATATATAAAAAGGATATCTAATCCAACAATTATTTTTTTTTTTAATTTATATTTGGCCCTAATTAAATCACTTTATGCAACTTTATATAAAGTGCATATGTCATCTTTATACTTTAGCCAAAGTAAGTATACGATGATGATTTCTCTCTCTATATTCATACCAAGCAAAGAGGAACCAATCCAGTTGAATTCCCACCCTACCATGACAACTAATAATGAAGGGAAAATGCAACACCGACAAGGAACATGACACCAAGCCTAAACTGGACTGGGGGTACGACACCGCGCGACCTGGAACATGCCACACTGCCACCCAAATCTCTCTCTCTCTCTCTCTCTCTCTCTCTCTCTCTCCCCGTCTGTTGGTGGGGTCGGGGATCCAATGGTATTGACCTTGACCAAGCTTAAATCAATGACTAGCGGGCTCGCTTATGGTGCACGCTTTTTATTTCTGTAATTAATTGCGGGTGTTATGCTAGTTGCTTGGTCGGTGGTTTGGGCAGAATCAAAGTCAAGGCAACTCTCCTGTTACCTACTTCCATTTCCCTTTCACAGCTGTCCCTTTCTTCTCCTCCATAAAATTTAATTTCGTTCAAAGAATCACCTTCGTCAAGGAATAGTTTACTTAAGTTTTCCTAAACTTTTTATCCCTCAAATTTGTAATCCACTGTTTGTTAAAAGATCACCATTAATTTTTCTAGTTAATGGGTAAGATGACTTCCTTATTTTATGAAGAAAATCATTGAAAAAGTTTACTAGGTGAAAAAGTTCAGGCTTGACTGAACAAACTGGGTTAGACTTTCGAACAAGTTCAGGCTTGACTAAATAAACAAACCCGATTTCACTCTGGTTGTTGAACTTGGGTCCCATATTCCTCTAAATCTATCTAAGTTTTTTTTTTAAAGAAAAATTACGCCTTTTGCCCAATTGTTGGTATTTTGATCCCATAGAATCAAATATGATAGTGAAAACATATTCGATGGACAAGGATCAGTTGATCGAACGGTTTCTATAAAAGCGACAGGACTTTTCCATATTGTGGGAAGCATGTGAAAAAAACTCCATAGTAGGTAACCACCAACCAAGGTTTTACTTTTATGGCAAAGAAAAAACTGGTTAGACCGTGCCCAAAGGATCCAAAAGAAAGAACCTGAATCGTATTTCGTCCGCATTCACACTACACAAACACGCAAACGACTCCTTTCTCACCGGCAGCATGAATGCCTTCCTAACATGCTTTGTCTTTAAATCAGTAGATTTAGAGAGATAAAGAGCTTCTAGAGAGAGAGAGAGAGAGAGAGAGAGAGATGGGGATTGGAAAGGCGACGGCAATGTTGGAGGAGTTGATTGAGAAGGCAGGAGGTTGCGCCGTCGTGGACGGAGGATTCGCGACGCAGCTGGAGAAACATGGTGCCTCCTTTAATGACCCTCTCTGGAGCGCTCTTTACTTGATCAAAGATCCCGAACTCATCCAACGAGTACTCTCTCTCTCTCTCTCTCTCTCTCTCTCTCTCATATATGTGTGTGTGTGTATCATATCATTCCTCTGTTTAAGTCTTGTTCTTCGCTTTTGTGTCATTTTTGTGCATTGAAGTCTGAAGCATTACTCTATTCAAATTTAATAATATGTATGTGTGTGTATATATGTATGTATGTATGTATGAGTTAGAATCAAATTACTCCTTATGTGAAACATTTTACTCTCACACCTCTTTATATTTTCTTCTCATTGGACTCACATTTTGCCAAGCACACTTTTGGACTTTGTGTTTCTTCGATGGCCTCGAATGCTCACCAAATATCAAGTTAATTGGAGATATCAAGTTAATTGGAGATTAAAAGAGCTATCCTATCCATAGAGCACCCCAAATTGTAGTCTTGTTTACAAAAGAAATGTGAGTTTACAGATCAGATATTTACCATATGGAGTACAATTAATAGGAAATTTAGCATGGATAACATGCATGGGAGGAATATGTAATTCAATGCTGAGATTGGAGAGACGCGGATTCGAGAAAAAGATATTGACAATTGTAAGAGTAAAAGTTTACAACCAGGTGTAATTTAATCCATCTCTATGTGTCTATATATACACATATCTATAGTAATGCTTTTATGGTTATCAATTATAAGTAACGTAAGGATATATCATATATAGTGATGAATTCAACCTTTTATATTGTGTAGGTTCATTTGGAATACTTGGAGGCTGGTGCTGATATATTGGTAACTTCTTCTTACCAGGTTTGTACATTTGCCCTTTGCAGCTGTCGTATTAGTCAAGTTTAATATATGCTTTGTTTTAAGAACACTTTATCTCGTTTTACTTATATAATGAGCACAATACAAATGTGGATTGCAATGTCTAACAAAAATTTGGGAAATTGTATTTGCTGTTTTGTTCAAGTAGCAAACTGAGTTAATAGTTCCTTTTCCTTTACCCTCTGTTTGATTGTAAAGAAAACTGATGAATATATATATATGGCATTGTAGGATGGAGGTTTCAGTCTCATGGTTTCCAAATGACAAATTTAAAATTCAAGAAGTTATGTCTTTTCCCCATGTCTTTTCTCAGCAACCAAACAGAGCATTTTGGAACGCCACTTCAGTTTATGTACAGAAATATAGACAAAGAACAAGAGCTATTTAAGATGAAGTTCTGGGGATTACCCAATCCAATCCTGTGTAGTATAATTTGGTCAATTAATCTAATAGGACGCAGATACTGGTGGAAATTTTCTAACCAAATCTGAAACTAGTAACAAATTGACAATTTTTTAAGTGTTCTGGGAGAGTCTGATACTGATAGATTTATATGAACAATAATAGACTAGAAAAGGAGCATAAGCTATCCTGCAAAATTTACCACCATTCAAAACAAGATAGGAGTTGTTGAAATAGATAAAACTAAAGACTTGGTTAAAGTCTCAATTTCGTTGTTGAGAAAACGTCGGAGAACTATAGAAAATATAGTTTTAAATTTCATTTAACTCTTATTTGGTTTCTGAAGAATTAATGAAGCCAATTCTGATAAAGCCAAACATTATGTATTAGGCTAAATTGAGGGGAGCTTTAAGTTATCCAGGGTCAAAAAAATAATTGCATCTAAGATCAAATAATTTAATTATTTTCTTTACTTATATTTTCTTGGCAATTAAACAGAGTGTAAGGTGAGATCTTACGTTTCAACGGCAAATTACTACATGGATGTGTGTGTGTGTGTGTGTGTGAGAGAGAGAGAGAGAGAGAGAGAGAGAGAGAGTAGTAATACAATGGAATGGATATAGTTGGCAATGGTAAAAATTATCTTATCATATGTGAACAGCTCCTGTACTGGCTGATTTATTAGACGTGAAATGCATCCCCATATAAGAGATACCCCTGATTTGAGTTCCGTCCTGCATCTTGCACCTCGCGTTTGAGTGATTCATTCTCTCTCGGATGACTGGAGAATATATAAACATCCCAAGCATTTTTACATCCTAATTTCAATCTAATTCTGAAACTGCTTTCTACCTTTGTCCTTTTCTTTTAAGACATTAGAGATGAGGTCGGAAGAAAATGTTTGTGACCATGCATGTGTATTCTTCATTGGCCAAAGCTGATCCAATAAATCCACCAGATAAAAGAGACTAGACCAAATTTGAATTTTGGACTGCTAATTTTTCTTCTAGTCAAAACTTTAACTTGTTACATTGAAGTTTTCTTGTGAGACAGACATAACGTCATTTGTTCTCTGTTTGTAGGCTACCCTTCCAGGATTTCTGGCCAGGGGATTGTCCCTTCAGGAAGCGGAGTTGTTACTAGAAAAGAGCGTCAAATTGGCTGTTGAAGCCCGTGATAAGTTCTGGGATGCCATGGAAAGGGTTCCTGGACATAGCTATAACCGGGCTTTGGTTGCAGCCTCCATTGGGAGTTATGGAGCTTATCTTGCTGATGGTTCTGAGTACAGGTTCTCATCAACAATTAGTTATATCAATTATGTATATACACAGAATAGCCAGTCAATGATGTTCAATGTTCTAGTTCCACAGTCAACTTTGATATACTTTTATATATCTAAGTATATTGAATGCATTTATGCTTTTTCTTCCAGTGGGTGTTATGGACCTGACGTGACTTTGGATAAGCTGAAGGATTTTCATCGGCGCAGATTGCAAGTTCTTGTGGAAGCAGGTCCAGATATGCTGGCCTTTGAGACCATTCCCAATAAGCTTGAGGCTCAGGTTTGCTCTTCTGGAAATTCAGCTCTGTACAGTTCCATATTTCAAATGGGTTGATAAATTGTCTTCTTACGTTTATTTATCATTTTCCTTCCTAAACCCAATCTATAGGGTGTTTTTTTTATTTTTTTTATTTTTTTATTTTATTTTTAATAATCAAACAGCATTTCTAAAATCACCATAAGTTTCTAGTTTTATGTACTTGGAGCAGTCCCTTTTTGAGCTAAAAATTATATGGAGTTTTTATGAAATAATTATGCACATCTTTATGGCAAAAGAATTGAGCTTTATGTCCCTTGAAGAATTCCTTTTGCGTGAAAATTATGCACATGTTTGTCTCACTTATCAGAAATCCTGCAGAAACACCTTGGATAACACACTTCTAATCAACTCAAGAGAAAGGACAAAAAATCTTTGCTTAATCATTACTTGAGATTGCATAAATGTTATTATTATTATTATTTATTCATATACTGTGAAAGACTAGTTGCTATAATTGATAGCTTCACTACCAGATTTTACCTTTTTTTTTTTCCTTTTGTTTATTCTGCCCAGTGGTAGTTTGTTAAGATCAAGGACATCTTATATGTAAGTGTGTTTTAAAAAAAAAAAAATTTAGGAGTTGTGATGTAATCAGATTCAGAAAGGAATATACCAATTTTCTCAATTGTAGATACCAATTAACCATGGTTGACATTTTTTTCTTCAGAAAACTAGATGATAATCTGGATATTTTTCTTTTATTGGGTAGGAGAACAAAAAAAAAAACTAACAAGCTAGCCCCCCAAAAAATCAAGCGACCTATATAGTCCTCATATACAATTCCAAGGAGATCTGATGGTAACTTGCTGTCCAACTCCCATCTGTCTTTAGCTGATGACTAATGTTTGATAACCAATCGGCGGCCTTGTTACCCTCCTTGTGAATATGTTAATTGAAAATGAGTTAAAGAACTTATATTATACTTATACTCATTTCCTGATAAATAAGTAAATAAAAAAAGCCAAAGAACCTCACTATTGGCTTTCTACCATCCTGAATTATAGTCCGTACTGTCCAAGGGTTGGATTGCTCTCCCATAACAGCGAAGTAATGCACTCCCAACTGGGAAAGGAATGTATTACCCAATATGATTCTCCGTGGACCATATTTAACCTCACTAGCATTGTCCTCTGTTTCTGGCAGTTGCGGGACTATGATTTAACATTGATTTCAAGCTTTTTGCAATTGTCACCCCTTTTTTTAATTTTTAATTTTTTTTATCTGGTCTTGCTTCTGTCAACTGCTGCTTCTACAGGTACCTTAGTCTATGTCCAGAAGCAACTTCAGGGAAGAATGACTTTGCAATGATCACTCTCCACAATATGGGACATCAACATAGGGGCTATTTATTCTTATGAAATACAAAGCTAATGTCGTCGTGGTTGGTAATCTCAGGGAGGGGGAGGGGGAGGGGGAGGGGGAGAGGGAGGGACCATAAAGAGTAGTTCTTCCCCAAATTTGGTCCCTAGACATCCCTAGTAATTCAACTGTGTTGTTTATCTTCTAGTTATTAAGAAAGAACACCTCTTTTACAGCACACTATAGACAATTATGTATAGCCATCCTAATCCAAAACTTTCAAAGGGTAACTTAATTTTATCATCATCATCATCATCAAAATTTATTGATACTTAATTGTGATGCAGTGCTTTTATTTAATGAATTCTATATTACTTATCAGTCAGCAATTCCTTATTCCAACTACATTGTGCAGCATGTTGTGTACATACTTATTTGACTATAATTTTATATTATCATGATTTCAAGTTGCACCACTTTTATAGGAAGTCTATCTGTACCTCTCTGTTTGGTAGGGTCACTTAATATGACCTTCCAACCAAAATGATAATTTTTAGATTAAATCATTTACATGGTTGGTAGTTGGTAAACCATCTTGTTCATGAATATTATATTGGTTATAGATCAAATTTTTCATTAAAAAAAAAAACTCTTAAAATTGAAAATTCAGGCTTTCTTGGGTTTTGGGCTTTCACTTGATAGCATCTCAATTTCTTAAAAAACAATGAGCAGGCATGCATCGAGTTGCTTGAAGATGAGAACATCCAAATTCCATCATGGATCTGCTTTGGCTCCGTAGATGGTGAGAATGCCCCTTCAGGAGAGAGTTTTAGGGAGTGCCTCGATATAATAAATAAGAGTTGCAAAGTGAATGCGGTTGGGATAAATTGCGCACCACCACATTTTGTTGAAAGTCTCATCCGCAAATTTAGGGAGGTAAATTACCATCTTACTATTGAATAAAATTTGAATAATTTACTTATAATTTAAACTTCAAAGGCATTACTGTAATAATTTCCATTATGATGTCTCCTTTATATGAATTCCTTCCTCAAATTTTGTAGTGATTTGAACTTGAACTTGTTTCTCTCCAGTTAACTGAAAAGGCAATAGTTGTTTATCCCAACAGCGGTGAGGTATGGGACGGCAGAGCCAAGAGATGGCTGGTGAGTGAGAGTTATTTTATAACTTCAGTTGTATCACATTATTTGCAGCTCTCTCTCTCTCTCTTTCAATTTGATGTTTTATCTATTAACCAAATGTTATTCTTTGGTTTGAATGACAGCCATCAAAGTGTTTTGATGACGACAAATTTGAATTGTTTGCAACAAGATGGCGTGATTCAGGAGCTAAAGTTATTGGAGGCTGTTGCCGGACAACACCTTCCACCATTCGAGCCATTTCAAAGGTCTTAAAAGGACAGTCTTGAATTTCATTTTCTCGTCAATAGCTAGACATTTTCAGTTGTTGTCCACCATTATAATTTATCCCATACCATTAGAGCCATTTCAAAGGTTTTCAAAGAAGGTTCCTGTATTCCATTGTTTCACCAATAGCAATACGTTTCAGTTGTTGCCAATTATAGTTTGAGTTTTTTTTTTTTCCTTATAATTTATTTGTTTTCAATTTAAAAAATGTGAAGGGTATTGGCCCCCCCCCCCCCCCCCCCCCCCCCCCCCCCCTTCCTGACCAGTTAAGGCAGAAGGGAACATATATTTTACTGATTTATTTACTCCAAAGGTGATTAAATACAAGGCTGGTGGTGCTCTTGCTGTTGTCAAAATAACCAATCTTCTAGTTCCAAGTATCAATTTTAATTGGTAATATTTGGACTCATTCATCGTGGCCCAACTTTCAAAGTAGAAGACTCAAAATTCAGATGATACAGAAACTTCTACAAGCTAAAACATTAGCATAAAGATCGATACCAATGAGACTTTACCACCCTACTTCAGATGCATCTTTGCTATCCAGAAGATTCATTCGGTGGGCATTTGAAGTGGAAATTGACCTTATCTTCGTGCCATAAAATTGACTCACCTCACGTTTTTTGGTAGCATTTGAAGATATAGGGTAGACTAATATTGAGGCACGGTCATAGCCAGTATCCACTAAAATAAACGATGGGTCACAAAGTCCTCAAAAGACCTTATTTAAACGACTTTTCAGAAGAGAGGGGGGCGGGGGGGTTTAACACTCATTCAATGCTATGATAAAACATGGATTAACTTGGTCTGATTCACTGAACATTCAAATGCCCCATCAATCCCTGCTTCTACAATTTCATGCATATTCAATTTCAATCCTAGAAAGTAGAAACACTCAAATTCATTCACTAAGAAATACTCCTCAATAATACCTAGCTACTAATTATCCAAAAAAAAAAAAAAAAATACCTAGCTACTAACCTTTGAAAGGGGTAATTCTGTTCTATGCTAACAGAGTACCTACGGCTCTTAGAAGACCTAGATTGCCCTTAGACTTGTAGGTAGGGGTGTGCAAAAGTCCATCCAACCAGTTGGACCCAACCCCAACCCCAACCCGTAGTTACAATGGTTGGACGGATCGGGTTGGATGGATTTGATAAATTTTTGGTAGGTTGGCTTGATTGGCGGGTATAGAGGTGATAACCCACCCTAGACTCAACCCCACCAGCCAACCAATTATATATAAATTGATCGAACCAAAAATCGGCTCAGCAGTCATGGACATGATGCGCTCTTGAGCCCTGCAAAAAGAAGGGGTGAAATCCCCAACAAGGAGCCAGCGGGGACTCTCCAACGATTTTTTCACTACCAAAATCTTTATACCATCTAATGGAGAGAATAATTTTGGGATATCTCAATTACTACCCCATGCACCATCTGTTCACTACCAAAATCAATAATAAATAGGGAAAAATACATTTTGTCTCCTCAAGCTATCAAATAATTACCCCCTATAGTTTTAATTGCAACACATTGTCCTCTTATAGTTTCAAAATGTGACAAATAATACTCTTATTTCTGTTGACCGACAGCGGAACAAACAAATAATGGTTAACAATCAATTCCTAGTTGATAGGCCATCAATAAGACCATAATGATTGAGAACTAAGAGTAAAACTCATCAATAAGACCCTGCTGCTGATGGAGAATTAAGAGTGAAACTATAAGGGAACAAATGGACGTAGTAATGAAGAATCTGGTTTCTGTAATTAGGAATAAGTCTGTCAACCATTATTTACTATTTTACTGCCGGTCAATGGACGTAAAGATGTTATTTTTCACATTTTGAAACTTGACATCTTAGCTAGGCTGTGGCTTGTCGGGGTTTTGGAAACACCAATACTTAATTATGAACTTTAAATAAGGTCAGTGATAATGGCGCTCCACAGTTTACTTGTGGCGCTTTATTGTCCCAATTTTAAGAACAAAATCTCCATTTTGCCCTTATAACAAACCAAATTTAATTTATTTAATTTATTTAATTTATTTATTTTTTTGTTTGTATTGCCCTTTCTTAGGATCAACCGCATAATATATATTGAAAAATAGACTGTTAGATAAAATACTCATCTTATAAATGTCATTTATGCCAAAATTCACAGCGATCCAATAATCGGTTTTTGAAAAATTGATTGCAAAATAATGATTTTTTTTTTGGTTATCTGAAAATGTCATTCTTTTGCAGTCAGTTTTTTAAAAAACCTACAGTTGGATCAGCGTGATTTTTGGCAAACATGACATTTATAAGATGTGTATTTTATCCAACGGTCGATTTTTCAAAATATATTATGCAATTGATCCTACAAAAGTGCAGAATACATAAAATGAAATTTGATTTGTTATAAAGGCAAAATAGAGATTTTGCCATTAAAATTGGGACAACGGAGCACCACAGATAAACTGTGGAGCACCAGTATCAATGTATCATTGCCCTTAAATAAAGGTTAAAGGTTGTTAGGTTCATTTTTCAGTTTGTTCTTGCAATTATTCTTTTGTCCTTTTCATCTTCTTTCTTCCTCTTTATTTTTTAAGAAAAAAATTACAATTTTACCCCTGTACAATGGGTCAAAAATACTCTAACCCATATGGTTTCGACTACAACACATCGATCCCTGTAGTTTTGATTTGTGATACTTTGCACTCTTCTATTAGTTTGTTGTTTGTTTTTTTTGACTGAAAAATGACGTTAATCATGTTATTTTTTTTATGCAATATCTATCTTAGATTGCTACTGTGTCTATAAGCATACCAGTCAAGTTTCATGATTTTTCTCAATACATTTTAATTTTTATGAATTATTTTCTCCATATAACATTACAAATGCTTCCTAGTCTACTTTGCAAACAAATGTTGCCTCCTTCCCTGCCTCTCTCTCTGACCAGCTAGACACTTTACTGGTAAGAGTAAGAGTTTCTCTAATCAAGATAAGTCTCCAGGACTAGCAGAAATAAGAATTGCATGCGCCTGTTGCTCTAATTATAAGTCTTCAGGAGTAGAAAAGTATGTTTCTATGACATGCTGAAACAAGCTGTCATGGATGCTTGTTGCTGCAACTCCACCAATGCATTCTGGGCAAGTGTTCATCAAATTCATATATATATGAAAATGATCCTATCACCGGTGATTGTGGGATACATATTTTGAAAAGAAAACAAAAAATGAATGCAGGAAAGAAAGACACATAAAAAGCTATTAACCTTAATCGGTGCAAAATCTCAACAGTAATCCACCAGTGTTGAAATAATTTTAACCACCAGAGCATCTGCAGTCACACAAGGCGGAAAAGAATAATAATAATAATAACCTTAACTGGTGCAAAATGTCAGTAGCACTCGATCAGAATAAAAAGAAAGACGCATGATGCCTATCAGGCTCACTGCATTGGCACTACCCTTAAGTTTTTGAAATGGAGAGAGAGAGTAAATGCAGAATAAATTATACTATATTTCATCAGAAAGCCAAAACTCAAGATCAAAGGCTCACCCTAACTCTTCCACCTTGGCTGATGTGAATGATTGATACAAACATAGCACGAGAATCATTGCCAAAACAATCCAAAACATAATTTGCATCATACATCATTCTAAACGCTGAGCTAAAATTACTAGTACTGTGCCTCAATTGCCTACACAAGGTTGTCATGGAGGCAACTTGATGTGAAAATACAGTCGCATAATCCAAGACTTTAATTACACCTCAGAGACTCTCTTACAAGCTCTTTCGACTCTTAAAAAATCGACTCTTCCAACACCCTCAAGACTGACTGGCCAACGATCACAGTGAATGCAACCCAGTAACCAGATATTCATGTGCTTATTCTTACTGCCCGAACTAAAAAATCTTCTTATATGACATTCAGTAGTTCCATCTGTCATCAGTGATATCTGTAAAACACATTCCCACAAGGCCCCAATCCAAACTCACAAGTCATTGTTGTCATCATCAACCCTGCAATAAGCAAGGCTGCAACATGCATTTTTTTCCCTCTAATTCTTGGAAATCTAGAAAGATAAGACTTGAAAAAGTGAAAAATATGGACTACAAGCTCTTTCTTACACCAATGTTGCCCTAGCAAGCATTCTCTTAAATTATTTTTCCTCATCGTCATTTTCTTGATGAGAAAGTGAGGTAAAACTGTTACTGTTTCTAACAGTGCTTCAATGCTATTCCTGTTGAATATTAATCACAATCACATAACTTCTTTTGTTTTTTTCTCAGCATGTGGTAACCTATGAATATGTATAATGGGCAGAAATGACCAAAATACAAAGTAAAGAGCTGCCAAGATATTGGCTAAAGCTCCCTGAATGCATGCGGGACATTCACAGTGACCTAAACCATACTTGTCCCTTGAGACAATTTCAATCTCCACACTAAAATAGCCAGCATACAACAAACTACAAGGGATTGGAATGCTAGACAATATGATTCATTTATGATCATATTTCCTTTATGGGTAGTCAAACTGATGTTATAGGCATAACAAAAACAACAAAATTTTCCTTGCCATAAATATTTTGTCGTAAACTTGTATTAACCAGAATTATGACAGTGAGGATCACGCTGAAGCTCACTTCCAGTTTAACAAATCAGAATGTTGCTTGAAGCCAAGAGGCCAACACAATCTAAAGTAACAAGTACATTAAGATGAGAACCCTATGCAATTCCACTCTTGAAGTACTCTATAGGCTCATTCACAAAGCAGTTAAATCCCAGACTTGTAAATTCTACCATCAGTGCATCTCAATATACATCTATAAGGGATCAACGTCGAGGAGGACCACGCTTATCATAAGATCCCCAAGCTCCACCATAGCCATCGCCGAATGCACCACCTGGATATCTCACTTCAGGGCTTCCATTCAACATACCATAACCCCCGCTGCCTATATAAATGTGAAAGAGGTTTCAAAACAAAACTTTCTACCCATATGTTCAGTATATTATGAGACACCCAATGTATAAGGCTGCCAAGCTAAAATTATTATTATTATTTTTTTAAAATACTATTATAATAATTATAACAATGATAGAGAGGGAGAGAGGTTACCAAGTCCCCGTGCTCTCCTATCAGCATTCAGTTGTTCTGCTCGAAGTTTCTCTATCTCACGAGCCAACGATATGAGGTTTTTCTCCATTGCTTGCTTCTGTTCCACCTGTTCCTCATTTGCTTTCTTCTCATACTCAAAAGCTCTCCTAAAAGTATAACGCCATAGTCAATTCAGTTACTCAGAATAGCAAAGCATTTGGCGAGAACCAGTGTATCTGAGTGTCTGACAACTCATCTCACACTAGTTCTAGTATGTGTGCCAACTCCCAATAGAAGAAGATAAAGGGGGAGTAAAACACAGACATTATAAACTTTACTGAGAAGATATTAATCAAATCAGAAATCCAACTTCAAACCTGGCCTCAGCTAGCTCCTTGCGTATCCCATCAACATCAGCCCTCATGACAATTAATTGCTGATTCTCAGCTTGCAATCGATTCTTGTCCTGCGTAAGACCTTGAACTTGGGCAGACAAATCCTGCCGTAAAGCATTCAATTTCTGAGCCTCAGCTCTTAATTGCATAACCTCTGCCCTCATAGGCTCAGCAGCACGGAGCTCAGCTTCTAACTTCAATCCTCTCTCAATCAACTCCCTGGCCTGTGCCTCTTTGTCAGCTCGCACTTTGGGTATGATCTGATCCAATCTGTGAATCTCATCTTTTGTAACAGTCAATTCTCTTTGAAGAATCGTATTATCATCAATCACATGCCGATTCTCTGCAATAATCCTATGAATATCTCTATTTTGGATTTCAAGTTCTTCTTCCAGAGCTGCTGGGTGAAGAGGTAGAGGTCCAGGTCCTCGGGTCATAGCAGGTGGTGGACCATTGCGAAAACCTCGGAAATTATCAGGATGACGAGGCGTACGATTTCTCCCTGCCATACTTCAGATCCTGCAGAAATGATATCATAGTCACCTACGGGAGAAGGCCCAAGTTTATTATAGTCCTAGAGAGGCAGTGAAGGCCAATAAAACCGCTCAAGTACATAAATTTATAGGGTATTAAAAGTTCTTTGCATTTCTTTAGATTCTCACACTTTACAATGAGAATAATAGAAGCCTTCTATATCCAATTATCCATAGACTACCAATAGCAACATTCTGCACTGCCGAACTTGCTCCAATACACTAGTAAATCCAGATCCTTTCTTCACTAGGTCAAAGTTTTGCTATCGGGAAAATAAAATAACCTCAATTTATGGAGCCACACCTTGGCCTACCAAAGAGAAACATCAAAATAAAATCACATCTTCCACAATGTAGTTCATTCAAATTCGTCGGATCTACATACCTAGACAGCTCACAGTTAATCTTCCAGCCAACCTCCAATATAGAAACTACAATTTCCCCAATCAATACATCAAGGGACAAGTTTATCATTCAACCTCCACTACTATATATATATTCAAGCAAATCATCATAACCTACATGAAAAAGGAACCTGAATTTCTCACAAAGTTTTTGGTGTGCAATGGGAAGGGGCGCAAAAACACCCACACTTCCTTGGAGACCTTGAATCAGTTTCACCATTTACAAACTCAGTAATATCTATAGATGTTAAGAGTGACAACAGATTTAAACCACCGCATGAAGCAGGTCGTGATTCCTCTCTATTTCTCTGCATTTAGAACTTCACTCTTAATAACTAAATACTAGTAAAACTGGTCTTGTTGACCTCTTCAGCAAATATAAGAAGTGAGATTTTCAACTAAACAGCTCTGAGCAAAGATCCTGTCTCTCCAAATGTGTTACTTTACATCACTAATAATTAAGGGCTTACCTCAATAATTTTAGAGCAGAAAAATAAACAGCATTCGAGTCTATGGGAAGTTACAACTTCAATCAAAGCACAAAAAAGTTTATTTTCTTCTTTGTTTTCTTGGCAATTTCCTCCCTCCTTTTAGGGCTTGCAACTCAATCTATCTCACTGTTGAGAACCAACATCAGTCCTTTTTGGTACATTAACCATTATAGAGACTCTTCTTCTTATCAGGTTTATGTGGCAAAGTTTTTATGCTCAAGCACGCCTTTTAATCCATGTTCCACCTTTCCATCCTCTATTCTATTAGCTATGATGTTGATGAATGATAAAACATGCAGCTAATGTGTTCAGAAGTCAAGATACTTCTAACAGGAAAACAGCTTATTATTTAGAGAAACTTCGCCAACTTCGCTAAGCAAACCAAAATTGGAAAGATTCACTTCGTGGAAACTTCTGCAGCAAGTTCAATCCATGGAGTTTCTCACATTAATCTCCCCCAAAAAATTCACTTCATGGCAACTTCTATTGTAAGTTCAATCCATAGTTGTTGCCTCGAAAATTTCTAGCCCTAGTTAGATAACCTCACCCTTTGGACCTAACCAACACACAAATCATGAACATGGCAAACAGGCTTGCCATTATTTATGTGCATCATACAATTCAAGAAGCAAATTTCATGAGGTTCGAACCTCTAGAGTTGCACCACCTTTCCGATTGAGCTCTCAAAGCAAAAGCTTCAAATGCCTCGTAAAACATTGATTACATAAGCAATAGGTTAATGAGACATTTTGAGGTAACAGTTTAAAGACTTGGGCATGTAATGGTTTGTAGCTAGACTAATAACATCCCTACTATCCACAAACGCTATGGAATTAGGGGTGCAACTGGTGCAAGTTGGTTTTCTTAAAACCAATAACTAATTGATATGTCGGTTTGGTTATAAGTTGATCAATTGGGTGAAATGACCCAACCAGATAACCAACCCTAATTTACTATTTGAAAAATGTATAGCCATACAATTGATATAAGAACTATTTGGAAAGGGGAGGACAAAAGAATAGTTGGCCTCCTTGGTTGATAGATTGGTTGGAACAACCCAACCAACAAACCAACCAGCCTATCCTGAAAAAGCAAATACATAATGTATACTAATGTAAGTACCAAGCAATAAAGGTTAAGCATACATTCAATAAAAAAATATTCCGTAATTCATCCATTTGAGTAAGGATTTATCAAATGAGAATTGACCCTGAAAGCTTATTTTTCAGCTAGGCACCAAACTTCTTTAGTTGTCGGACTCAGTTACCCGACAGACTAATCAAATTTTCAAGAGATTTCCAATTCAACCCATATACATCGAACATAACATATAACATATAATTAAAAAAAAAAAAAATCAAATAACACTTAAAACTCCCAACCCTAGGATCAAATTGGGATGGTTTTGGTTCAAATCTGTGACTCATTCAATCAGTTCAAGCTACAATGACACCAAATCGAACAATCCAAATAAATTTGCACCCCCTAAATATCAGTATTAAAAATATTCTGCATGAACTTCCATGCTCCAACAAAATTAAATTCTTTCTCTCTATCTCTTTCTCTCTATATATATATAGACACACATAATTATAAGACGTTATGGGTTTCCATACTATGAATCATTCCAAGCAAACAGCAATAATAATGAAATAGAACTTTGCTATGAAAGAACACAGTATAAGATAATTTCAGCAAGGCAATATTTGATGGGTAGAAGGCAAGCCTTGGATAGAGTAAGAACGAAGAAGAAAAGGAGAGAAACAAAACTTACAGAAGGGAGGATTTGAAACTTCAGAATCAAAGACAGCTCTTGGAGAAGAGTCACCGATCTTCGACGAGATCAAATGTTTCAGCTGAGGGCCAAAGCAAACCCTGCGACTTTGCAGATGGCGTTGTGAAATAACGATACTGCCCTTGCTATTCGCCAAATTTCTCAGGCTTTTGATGGGCCTTCCCCTTAATGGGTTTACAATTTTATATTGTATGCGCTATAGTCTTCGGTTGGGCCCTTTAAGCTGAGCTCGACTACTCTTCTGCAGCATGTTCCATGGTTTGGTTTCACAGCGCAATCGGTTGGGCCCTGACTGGACGAAAGCATACTTAGGCCCATGGCTTTTATTAAATCCTAATGAATGTAGGATTCAATCTAATATCTCTTGATAACTACTAATACTGTTAGAGTGTTTCACGAACTGTATTTTGAAAACCGATTGTTGGATCACTATAATTTTTGACATACATAAAAAAATTATCTAATCCAACAACTGTTTTTTTTTAAATACCATCATCGGCTGTGTGAGAAATGGTGAGTGGACACAAAATTAATTTATTTACTATCAAGTAACTTAGCACCTTCATCCATATCATATTGATCTTTATCTACATCCACCCTCTCAAAAATGAACTCCCATAAATTTTTATGCATATGAAAATGAATTTATTATTTAATTGTTGATTGTAAATTTCAGATTTTATCTTTAAGTGATTACTAGCAACTCCACATATGGTTAGGCAAAATGCTACTTAAAATATTTTTAAATACTGAAATAGTATTTTGCTTCTCCATTTTACATATTCAAAGGATTATGCATTCCCTATCCATTCGTATTTCAATATTTTTTTATTCAAACCATATATTTGGTGGTGAGGTGGTCAATTTGTCCAAAACTCTCTCTCTTTAATGTCTTGCTAAATTTGCTTCATCATTCACAAAATAGGCAAAATGCCTAGTGTTTTTCCTCATTCATTGAAGAGCGTTCATTTTTTAATTTGACTTCGATAAAATGTTTAACATGAAGCTTTGATTAGAAGTTATAATTAAGCATAATCTGGTTGAGTTTTTTTTTTTTTTTTTGGGTGGGGAGGGGGGTTAAAGGGAAAAACACACATTCATACATAAGCATCACTTAAACACCACCACTAAAGGGATACCTAACTTTCAAAGAGATTATGGCACTTATGAAGGCAAGTGAAACTTCTAGTTAAAATTTTGATTCACTCGTGAAGAGACCCGGCCCTGAGGGCAAGCCTAACAGGCCATGGCCTTGGGCATCCAATTTTTAGTAAAATTTAGGGGCATTAAATTTGGTCTTAGTATATAGGCAACCAATTAGAATATAAATTTTTATTCAAGGGCAGCCCAAAGGGCTAAACCCAATATACTACATATATTCTACTATTTAGTCTCTATTTTTCATTGTTGCATTTTTATTTAGAATATAAATTTTGTTAATTTCTTGGTATCATTGTTCTATGTATGTTTGACACATTTATGGAAAATTAATATAGTTGAATTATATTCATTTTAATGGAGTTATATTCAATAGTTGTAATAAAATCTTGTTTATTAGTTTGATATATTTATAATGATGATAGGAGGTTTCAAGTGAACTTATTGAAAACTCTCCTTGTGAATTAATTGTTTATTTGTTTGATATATTTGTAAGGAAAATTTCATTCGTCCTCCCTTTTTGTCTTTCCTCGAGCATCTAACCAACTTGATCAGTTATTTCGAGAAATCGACCGCTGGATTTGATATTTCACTTATACTTATCATGAATGCAAAAAATCATATTGATCCAATGGTCGGTTTTTGCAATTTTGAAAAAAATTGTAAAATATAATGAAAATATTGTGAAAAACTATCACAGTCTATTTTTTGAAAAACCAACCGTTGGATCAATGTGATTTTTTGTATTCTTGATACGTATAAGTGGAGCATCAAATATAACTGTTTCAACTTTTAAGTTGGTCAAATGCACAATGGAGGACGAAAAAAAAAGAGGACAAAAAGGGTAGACGAAAAAAAAATTTGTATTTGTATTGATGATATGAGGTTCAGGGTGAGCCTATAGAAAACATTTTTTCTAATTTGATTGTTATAGGTTTTAGCTTCTTTTATATATATATAATGGTGAATCAGTAATAGGAGGTTTGGGTGAGCCAACTGAGAACCCGCTTTGTAAATTGATTGTTGTACATTTAGCTCATGAGAAATTAAGGGTAAATAACTAAAATTTTACACTCATTTTTTTTTTTTTTTTGGTCGATATGTAGTAGGACAACATTTTAGGAGCCTGCCTAGGGCATCCAAAATTTCAGGGCCGGCCCTGCGCGTGAAAGAGATATATTGTCACAATTGAGCTGTTTTCAAGGCCAGGAATTTGTCAAATTTAACCCTATATATGAATATTCTCATAACCCTTGGGGAGGTTTTCTTCTGCTGGTGTTGACAGACATGGATAGATGAGGACTCCACATCATTTTTAGTCTTTATCATCAATCCCTATCTGCTCAAATCATACCTTAGCCAAAGGCTTATCCTTTCACATTTTGTCAAGCTTCTCAAGCCCTTGCTTCGATTTATTTTGTCAACATAAAAATTTATGATGAATTAAAAAACCATGCTACAATTTATGATGAATTTAAAAGTAGGCCAGTTCTGTTTTCTCTTGTATCTGCATGGCTGAAATCCCAATGATTTTCTATGATCGAGACGAAGAACAATCTAATGGGAGTAGCAAAATACATTACCAAATGTAGAAAATCTCTTTGAACTTTCCTGATCATCAAATTAATTAGTTGAAAATTGGGAAGCTAGGAAAATCTTTCTTGTTACAACCCAAACATCACGATTATTTTTGGACTTGAGAAACAAGAAAATTGAATGTGATCGACCCATCATAATACAAGTACATCTAGTGCTTTGTGTACGTATGAAGTATTGGAAACTAAATCGTGCGCATGCAGTATTTAATTTGTGCTGTACAGTACTATATACACCTTTGGAAAATGCTACTTCATCGGCCAGTTTGCTTAATTTGCACCCAAAACTGATATTGTTAGTATACTTTTGATACCGGCCAAGTGATTATTGGTGGTCAGGTTCATTTCAATTTAAGGCAAAAGCTGAAAACCACATTAGCAGCGCGCTAGATGGGTGTAACATCAGCTTTAGAGTTATCTCTTTTCTTTTTTCTTTTTTCCTTTTTCCTTATTTAGGGGTCTTTTGGTCATGCCATGAGAAATTAATTAGCAGAGCATATTGAAATCTCAACCAATTAATTAATTAGTCCAGTACAACTCTGTCGAATTCATTTTAATAAGCTTGCTGTCCCATTCGCAGCATCATTGGATTGAGAGCTACCAAACTTTGAGTTAAGGTAACGTTTGGCAGCCTGTAATCTAGGATGTAATGTGTAATCACACTACTGAGTCTTGTTTGGCGCAGACAAAAAGCTTGTAATTTTACAGGCGGCATAGGATTACGGAATAAGGCGTAAAGCGATTCCATATTTTGACGTGGGTATCTGAAAGCTTTCCCTGCAAAGTTGTTAAATTTTTTAATATTTCCCAGCGTGTCCTCAAGAATATATTGTGA
>JAESVK010000750.1:993085-1064797 GCA_017140935.1 Hamamelis virginiana
TCCATTTGGCCAATTTTAGACGACAGTTCCTAAAACTAACCGTTGGATTAAATGCAACTTTTCTGTATGTCATGCTTGCAAAAAATCACAGCGATTCGACGGTTGGTTTTTTTAAAAACCAACGTTAAAAAATGGTGATATTTTGAAAAACAAATTAGTTGCATATTTTCATAATGACATTTTTCATAAACCAACCGCCAGATCATTGTGATTTTTTGCAGATATGACATACAGAAGATGGACATCTAATCCAACGGTCAATTTTAGGAACTGTCATCCAAAGTTGTAGTATGGCTACGTATGGGAGTTGGTTCTCTTATTTTATAACCTCTATTATAATGAGGGTATTATGATCAACTGTTAAGAATTGAGAATTATATTACATACTTATCCAAACATGTGAAGGTTAATCACATACCACATTCTCATTTCCAAGTAATGTGATTCACCTGTAATCACATTTACTTAAGTTAGTGTGGATATAGATCATATTCCGGCCGGGGTTCACTAATTTCTTTGAGAAAAAAACAGATGACAATAAGGATAAGATTTTGACTATTCTCTCATGCATGCAGATAGAATTTTGTTGGGAAAGTCAAGTAGATGGATATCTTTAAAATTGACGAAAAGCTCTCTGGTGTTTTTATGTGCATCTGCGCCTTTGTTCGAATAAAAAAAAACAAAAAAAAAAAACAAAAATCAAAGCCTTACCCCGTTTTTGTTTCACAAAAGTAGACATATCGTAGCTTGTAGGAGTGCATTTTATACAATCCAATCTTCAATATTTTAAGTAAAGTGACTGCTCTCAAGATTTAAATTTGTATAATTACACTTGATAATTTGAGAGTTTTAGGGCCTGTTTATTTGTGAAAATTTTTATAATTTTTATTTTCTGTGAAAATTTTTTAAAAATAATTTTCATTTTCAGTTTTCAAAATTTAGAAAATGTGTTTACTTTGCAAAAATTAAAACTATTTTCAAAATCTAAAAATAGTATAAATGCATTTACTAAAACTATATATTATCTCTATATATTTTATTATTTTTATTTTTTGATTTTACAATTGGTCTACTTTTTTTTTTTAATGCATTGCCACGATATAATCATTGTTTTCAGTTTTGTGAAAATACAAAAAACATATTTTTGATGTTTTCACATTTTCTTAAAAACAGTATTCATTTTCTTGAAAATAGTTTTCATTTTTTACAAGTAAACTCATTTTTTAGACCATTTTATCTTCTTATTGAAAATAAAAATGAAAATTACGAAAATTTTCACGAAGTAATTACTTGGTGAAAATATAAACAGGCCCTTATCTCTCTCTTTTTTCTTTTTCTTTTTGTTCTTTCTCTTTTGGGGATGTTAAAATGAGAGAACATTTTATCATTGCACAAGACAATAACCCTAAAAACAACTGTCGAAATTAGCAAAAAAAAAAAAAACATTTGATGAGTATGCCAGTTTTATTGAAAAATTTTAAGCTCATGCATGTCATGGATTGTAATTTTAGAGTGAGGATATGATTGGTAGAAAAAAAAAAATTTACAAGGATAAAATTGAGTTTTAAAATTTTAAAATTTAAATGGAAGTCTATTTTTTAGGAAGACTATTTTCAGTGAAGTAAGATAGGTATAAAATATTATTTTATAGTTTATAAAAATAAAATTGATATTTAAAATTTTTAACTTTAGTGGGATCTTAATTAACTCCTCAAATGGTGATTTTCAAATATTAACTCATATAAATTTAATTTATTAAATGGACTTTTAAGGATATAAACTTAATTCTGGAGTTAATTTTGAAAATTTTACCAAATATTTTTTTTTTTCAATGACTTTTCGGCTTAGAAAATCCATTTAAATCTCCCCAAAATTTACACCAGACACCATCCTAGTCATTTTCTATCCAATTCCTCACTTGATATGAGAGAGAGAGAGAAGGGACCACTGGATGCAAGAGTTAAAACTTTAAACAGGTATAATGAAAGGAAGAAAAACCAACAAAAGGGTCTCCTTCAAAATTTTAGAGGAGAGGGTGGTGGGCATAAAAGGAGAGAGGTGGGATCAAAGTCTCAATCTCATCCACAGCAAAAGGGTCCCACAAGAAATCCCTCGATTAGAGAGGCAGCCAATGAGAAATCAAAGATTAGGATGAACTTTATAAGCTTATCCAATGAAAATAAAGATAAGGCCTTACTGTGGACCCAAAAGTGCAATCCGTTCTCCGTGGAAACCCTACCAAAAGTGCATCCATGAGTCTCCTACCCTAAACTGATTAATATATATCGCACTGTAAAAGCGCGTACGTTGTGTGGGTCACTCACTGTATACAATAATTGCACCATTTTGAGTTTTGAGTATGAGCTAGCCCTCTAAATAAACAACCGACACAACATTTTCTGTTACCGTTTCCTGTTCTTTCTTTTGATTTTGATCTTTCAAGTGTTTGTTTAATTTGGCTTCCATGATTTCAAACAAGAGTGCTGTTGCTAATGCCGTCGGTGGCAAGACTGCGAGAGCCTGCGACAATTGTATAAGAAAGCGTGCTCGTTGGTATTGTGCTGCTGATGATGCTTTCCTTTGCCAAGCTTGTGATGCTTCAGTGCACTCAGCTAACCCATTAGCACGTAGACATGATCGGGTTCGCCTTAAAATTGCATCTCTTAAACCAGCACCTAATGAGTCCTCTATGGAGAATTATGCACCATCATGGCACCAGGGGTTCACTCGAAAGGCTCGAACACCTCGACATGGAAAGCACGTGAATCATCAAACACCTAAGTCCGATGAAGAATCAATAAGAAACCCAATTCCTCTTGTGCCAGAAATCGGCGCCGATGATACTTCACATGATGATAATGAAGAACAGCTTCTTTATAGAGTTCCAATTTTTGATCCGTTTGTTGCGGAACTTTGCACTTCAAATTCTGATGAAGCTGCAGCAATAAGTACTGTTGGCAACGGCGATGGAACCGGAGATGGTAATGGAAATGAAGAATCAAAGGGGTTGTTGTTATCATCTGGGTATGGTCATGATGGGGATAATTTACATGGGTTTCTTCCATCTGATATGGATCTTGCTGAATTTGCTGCGGATGTGGAAAGCTTACTGGGTAGAGGTCTTGAGAATGAATCTTTTGGCATGGAAGGGCTGGGACTGTTAGATTGTAAAGAAAATGATTCAAATGATCAGTGTTCTTTAGGTGGTGGAAATAAGGTGAAGGTTGAAGATGAAGAAGACATGGAAGGTATTAATGCGCCGAGCCATGTCGATACAGAGATCGATATGACAAGAGAGACTTTTGAATTTAACTTCGACTATGATTCTCCTGCAACATGTGAGGAGGAAGATGAGAAAGTACCGGTAGCTGGAGCGATGAAGATTAGACGAGGATGTCAAGAGGGTGAGGTGAAAAAGAAGAAGAAGATACAGTTGAGGCTGGATTATGAGGCAGTCATTACAGCGTGGGCAAGCCAAGGGTGTCCATGGACCACAGGCCTTCGGCCAGAACTCGACCCCAATGACTGTTGGCCTCACTGCATGGTACGTTTTTTCTTCTTCCCCTCTCCTTTTTATTTTCACAAAAGCCTACGCCTTTCTGTTTTTGTTTGTTAAACCATAGATCTTCGTTACCTTGTATGAGGAGAAACTTTCCGGCCTTGTACTCAACCCCACAAACACTCAAACCAACTCGATCTGCTAGTGCTTATATAGGTAGAGACTTTTTGGCTTCCATCTTGCTCGCTTAACCTCACAACAAAATTCAAATCAAGTGAGCAAGCGCTTAGTTCCAGCACACTCAATTATTTTATTTTTTCCCAACATAGGGTATCCTGGACCTAAACTAATCCCCAAGGATGAATGAAATTGCCCGCAAACCCTATCCAAAATACTCAATTTGAAGAGATGCAAAATTAACCTATGATTAGCCTTCAACTAATATGATTGCACTATCTTGCAATCCTAACATTTTGGACTAAGGATTAGGATCTTCTCCGGTTTACACCCCACTCTTTTCCAATTTAATTAATTCTCTCTCTAAAGTGCAAGGAACTACAGAGATATAAACTTGAGAGAATCCTATCCCTTAGACTTACTAAGATGTGCAAGGTTTCAATTCTTGAGCTAGCTAGAGTAACCACATAGTCGATCTAATATCAAAGGTTAAAACTATATCCAGCTCACTCCTCCCAAGTACAGTTTTCACAGGGTCAACACTAGAAAATAGCCGTTAGTAGGTAGACGGCTACAAGTGTTTGTGTATAGATGTCCATCATCTTCAAAGTGCCTCTTATTTTTATTCTGACATTAAGCCTTTTAATTAGCTAGTTATTAAAGACATCTTCTGTTTGTGAAATTTGCAGGGTGGTTGTGGAACAGAAGTTCATCACTACCCTTGTGGAGATTTTAGTGGAATAGGAGGACACGCAGCAATGGGAGACGGAGGGAGAGAGGCAAGAGTGTCGAGATACAGAGAAAAACGGCGGACAAGGTTGTTTTCAAAGAAAATAAGGTATGAGGTTCGGAAACTGAATGCGGAGAAAAGGCCCAGAATGAAAGGGAGGTTCGTGAAGAGAGCGTCCTTTGCAGGACCAGCTTTTCCTTTGCTTAACAAATAAATACTCCGTAACTGTCAACCTCCAAGTTTGCTTGCTTTCATTAGTAAACTGGAATGCGTTGGTTATCTAGCTAGGCTTTCCAGGGCCTGTACAAATCCAATAAATCTATATGATCTAATTAAGCTGAAAGCTTACATATTACATATTTACATGCTCTCTCTCTCTCATACACACACACACACACAAAACTTTTAACGGAATTAAGCCTATATTAAGAGGGTTAAGACTACATATATATAGCTCAGTTTGTCGGTGGACCATGGCACTACAATTTTTTCTCTTTTCGATCTTTTTCTATTTTTGTGTAATTAATGGCAGCATTACAAGTAGATCATAACTCATTATTGAAATTGATGTGGCAGTGGCTGTACGTACGTTGTACTAGTAGTAATCATCGTGACAGTCTTCTATTTGACATGTAGCTACTAAAACAAACCAAAATGTTTACATGCCCTTGTTCCATCTATTTTCCATGAAATTAAAGTAAAGTTCAGATGTGTAGTAAGAAAACCAAACAGACACATACAGGCAAGCCATCCTAAGATTCCTAGCACAGTGGCTAAGGCATATGGTTGAGGAGGCTAGGATTTGGAGTTCAATTCTCAATAGGAAAATGTTTTCAGCAAATCAAGGTGAAAAAAATGCATGAGTATGTTGACAATTTTTGGAGCTCAAAATTCTAATTGAGTAATGAATCTAAGAGATGGGATGATACTTGATGACTTGAGACGTAATAGGATATATGGTTAGTAAAGTTTTCATTTTAAAGGGGATTATTCTAGCAAAATTTAAGATAGTTCTTCAAAAGTAATTTTAAAAAGCTAACACAAATGGGGCCTTAATTCAGTTGGGGACTTTTGTAAAAAATGGCATTTTGATAACAATGCAAAATAATAGAAGAAGACTTATTGCCAGAACAATTTTTGCCTGCATAACAAGATGTTTCCCAAGTGAATAAATTGCATCAAGTGGCTATGGAAACAATCAAATCAGCAGCACAATAGTGCTTCCTCTACCACTCCTCTCATGAAATATTGCAGTAAACCATTAAACTTCTCTCTCTCTCTCTCTCTCTCTCTCTCTCTCTCTCTCTCTCTCTCTCATTTGGTTTTTGCTGGTGTCATCAAATGTGTATACCAATCTCCCTCTTTCAGTTTGAATTAATGCTATTGCTAGCCAATCCGATCCTTGCCTACAATTTTCAAATATATATGAGACAGTGTGTGTGTGTGTGTGTTGGGATGTGTCATGTGCATGTGTATGTGTGTGAGAGAGAGAAAAGGGGTTCAAAAAATAGGTCACCACATATGCATGTGTCACTCTCCATATGATTAGCCAATGGAACTCCAACAAGGTGGCTTTCCTTGCAAACCAATCAGAAGGAAAAGGGTGCACATGGATCCTGTCATGTGCTTGCTAAACGCCTAAACATGAGTATGAGTAATTAACATCCTGGCCTCCAGCTGAGTCATATTTTTATCATTGAAATAGTTTAAGGAAATAAATAGAGATAATACAGAATCTTTAATGAAATCTTTGCAATTGCCACTAGACTTTTTTCCGTGAAGATAATGCCGTACGTATTCGATCACTTCCAAGTTGGTTTAGAAAAGACGAATTTACATGTGGGATTTGATGGTTAGAGTGACCCCCTAGTATTAAATTTCAATCTTGGCCTTTCTCCACCAGGTCTCGCGGTCGGCATGCATAGGCGGTCCCCATATGATAAATCACTTGTCAGCAGGGAAAGGGTCGTATTGCTGCCACTCCCATAGTCCCATCCCAACGCATCCACATCCTACCCCCAATCTTACAAGGGATACGAGATGAACGCCATGGCATACATAATAAGCCCCAAACGCATATATAGTTAGATTAAATGTTTCTCTCATACCCTCGTGTTTATGAAATTTATCTAGTCGATCAAAAATTAAAAATTATTTCACCTATAATTGTGGAAAACTATGATATTTTTTAGTATTAGAAATGTGGAATCCTGATCTAATAAACATATGATTACTTTCGAAAGTCGGCAATAAGATTATAGATAATTGTGGCCGGGATACATATTTTAAAAAATCGACCGTTGGATTAGATCGATACTCTTCTTTTGGATGTCATGTCTGCCAAAAATCACAATGATCCGATTTCAACATCTCAAAATACATACTGTAAAAAATTCTGACCGTTGAAAATTGTTACAGTTTTTGTTAGTAACATATCTGAGAAACCAACCGTTTGATCACTTTGATTTTTTACATATCTAACATACATATACATAATATTTAATCCAACGGATTATTTTTAAAAATAAGAATACTATAATTACCCATGAGCTTCACAATTACGGAATTACATATGGATCGAATGGCTACTGATTTTCAATTAATGTTATTTTTGGCATGCATGATATGTATAAGAAGAGTATCTAATCCAACGTTGGGTTTTTCAAAATACAACTCCCACACTGAATTTTGTAAACTATAGATAAAAATATAGGTAAATGGAATTGTCCAACAGTCACAATTGGTATTTTGAAAATCAATTGTTAGATCATTATGATTTTGGGGTGACATACATATGAATATTATCTAATCCAACAGTTGGTTTTTCAAAATACTTATCTTATAGCTCTCAGTGGGGATCGACTAACAATAAGATAGTTTCATGTTAAAGAATGGGAACAGTCAATTTCCACAAAAACTCTTTAATTTCAAGACCCCTAGAACTTTACTCAGATGGTTTTTAATTAGGAGAATTTGGTCATTAGTCCCAAATAAGAAATATTCCATGCAAAAAGTCCTCCAAAATATTCTTTCCATCATAAAGTTCTAATTACAAATTCTTTCATGCAAAAAGTACCAAACTTTTGAAAACATTTTTAAATATGACAGATATACCATTGGGTGTGTTTTCACTGCACTTTGGTGCATTTTCACTGCACTTTTTCACTACATTTTTAATGTCTTTAATTTATTTTTTAATATTTTCACTACGTTTTCAGTATTTTCACTGCATTTTCTAGTATTTTCTCTACATTTTCTAATGTTTTCACTGCATTTTTGAGTATATTCACTACAAATTAGAATCAAAGCACAGATGAATCTACGAAAAACTCTTCCAACTCCACACAAATTCAGCTTCAATTTTTTTTTTTCAATTATCCAAAAAAAAAAAACACGCCTGCATGTCGACTTTGGAAAGATTCAAGGGAAATTTGTATTTACAATTATGTGTCGAGCTTCAATCTATGAACAACCTCCTAATTAATGAAACCATTAAACATATACAAAAACAGAATATATAAATTCATAGATATAACTATGAGATTTGCAACCTAACAATGAAATTAATTGGTTTAACTTGGTGATATATGTCCATTGTTGGCCAAAGGAAAAAATAATCATATTTGGGTAGGGCACGCCATTCTATTTTACACGAGTCAAAAATGCCAGATTGGTGCGTTTGTTTTATATTAATCAATCAAACCTCAAATTTTTATATTGGGTACTACTAAACTAACAAGAGAAACAGCATCAAAACTATGATAGATGCTGCCGCCACCAACCCTCCATCCTCTCTTACAAGGGAGGCGCACGGGATGAAACCTCCCACTGAGTCCCGTTTTACTTTTGAAGAGAAAGGGACTGATCAATTGCCACAAAAACACTTTAATTCATTTCAAGGCCCCAAAACTTTGCTTAAATGGGTTTTTACTTGAAACAAACTCAACTATATACATGGTGGAGAATTAAAGAGGTACACTTTGGGGGGCGGGTCATATATCGATTAGTTGTACGATGACAAGTACTACAATGGGTCAGGCCTGTAGAAGTAAGTCGGGACCACGGCATCATCAACCCGAGTGCATATCATGTCCTACCATTTTCTGCTATGTCGTTTACCTACCGCATGCATAATGCAAACAAGATCGACGCCAACGACCCCTTTGGAGTAAATTGCTATATCCTGTCACCAGCATTTGCTCTGTTAATTACTTAATTGCCCCTGCATATATACCATCATGGTGATGGGCTCTCCTTGCTAAAAATTCCAGCATGGGCTGAAAAATTCCAGCATGAAAACATCCTCTAAATACTCTAAACATGGTAAAATTTCCATCTATCATTTTCATTTTCTAAATTGCAATACATAGTAAAAAAACAAAAAAAAAATAATAGATGTAGCCTACTTTATGTGGGAAGCACTTTGTTGTACATCTAGCATGGTTTTTTTTGTTTGGAAAATTACATTTCGTCTCCCTAACTATTGGTCGATTTTACATTGGCCTCTTGTGGTTTTCAATTGCAATAATGTGTTCCATAAACTATTAGATTATATCAAATTACCTTCTACTGTCAATCAGCCAAGGTTAAAAATGATATTAGACTTATATTTTTTTAAGCAATATTTATCCGAAACTGTTAATGTGTCTATAAGCATATCAGTAAAGTTTCATGAATTTTCTCAATATATTTTAATTTTTATGAATTACTTTCTCTACACACTAAATAAAATTCATAAGAAACAAAATATATTGAGAAAAATTAACAAATAAGGTAATTAATTTGATACAATCTAATAATTTACGAGCCATATTATTACAATCGAAATCATAGGAGTCCAACGTGAAAACAGCTAAGAGTTCAAGGGAGAGCAAAGTATAATTTTCCCTCTTTTGTTTTGGTAAACAATAAATATTAATTAAGACTACACCACTGCATGGGCCCACTCATGTGAGAGGAAAGTTTGTCTTGTTAATTGTCCATCCAGGCATCCAGCATTGTTACTTACCAGTAGTAGAGACTGTAACTTAATTTTGAAAGAATAAAATTAGGAGGTGTATGCTCGTTCCTTAATCCGATGATAAAGTCTTTTTACTGGTTGTATTAGGAATCTGAAATTCGAATTCCACCTTCAGCAAAATTGGAAAGGGGTATAATATACTTTTTTTTTTTTTTTTGGGGGGGGGGGAAAAAATAAAAACTGTAGTCCAATGGGCTGTTGATGAAGCCCACAACACATATTTGAGTCTTTAGCTAAATGTAGAGAGTCTCTCAGTATTGGCAAGGGCCTTGCTGTGCACTTGAGTTATTGAGTTGCTAGGAGCCTTGCTCTGCACTCAAGTTCTTATACTGGTAAGACCTCCCTTTGCATTTTACTTCTCATATCGGTTGGATCCCCACTTTGTATTGAGTTTCTGAATGGAACACATGAAAGCCTGGAAACTCTGTGCTGCACTTAATTGCTCATATTTTGCACTTGTGCGGTGCACATTGTGCCTTTCATCAAATGTTCTTTAATTTTTCTTGGGACAGGTTTAATGGTCACTTATTTTTACATATACTTTTATACTCTATTTTCGTAAGAATTGTATTTTGAAAAAATTACCATTGATATGATGATATCATAGACATCATGTCAACCAGATATCAAGTGGATCAAAAATTAAGAATTATTTCATCCATAAAAATTACTTGGTACATTTTTTATTAATTAAAAATAGAGTTTATGAATTTAATTGAAACTCATCTTTAGGATGGCCCCCATAATTCAAATAAATAACAGATGTTGGGCTTCTCATCAGTCCAGTAGCCGTCTTAAGAAGCCCACTATAATTCTTAATTTATTCTTGCACAAAATATTGAGACGTACACCTTACTGAAGCATGGTTGGTTTGAGTTTATTGAATTAGTGAGCTCAAACATCTTCATGAGTCTGCAGGTAAATTAAGCTTATCTATTATTAGCTTATTCCAATCTTCGTTTCGTGTTGGATGCAAATAAATACAACCAAATCTTAATCAATTCCTTATCATATCCCACTAAAATTAGTTTACTTTTCTACTCTTCTTCAAAAATGAAATACTTTTGAGTAATGACGTTTCTAAAGGTATTTATTTAATTAGTTGTTTTCACAAAAACTTGATCATAGCAATTGATCGACGTCTTTAGCTTAAAAACAGCATCAAATTGATCGAAACATCTCTAACCTTCCCAAAGTTTTTGGGTAGTGATATTTGCACTCCAAAGAGTGCCTCCCGCGTTCCCACTCGCTTATATGTGAGAATAAAATTTCAATTTTGTATTCACAAAATAATAATAATAATAATAATTTTAATTTTAATATATTATGTATTTTGAATTAGTTGTAGAAAATATTTTAAAAAATCGACGGTTGGATAAAATACTCATGCATCTTATGAACTTTATGTCTGTCAAAAATCACGGTAATTCAACAGACATTAAAAAAAAAAAAAAAAAATTGACCTTAAAAAAATTATATTTTTAAAAAAAAATAATACAGTTTTTTTTTTGCAGTTAATTTTTTCAAAAATCGACCGTTGGATCTCCGTAATTTTTTATATACATGATATTCATAAAAAAGATATTTATCCAACGGCCGATTTTTCAAAATATATTCTGCAACTGACCTAAAATGCAAAATATATGATAAAAATGAAAACAATTTATTATGAGGACAAAATTAAAAAGTTACCCTAAAAAATTATGAGTGGGAGCGCGGAAGGTAATGGCAGAAGCGCCATTTTATCATCTCCCAAGTTTTTTAAGAGGTAAATTGTATAATTTTTACAACTTCGTGACAGCTAGCTCTACTGGAATTATTTATGAACCTAAATGAGTTAACCTTTATTAGGGGCTGATGGGCTGATGCTGCAAGAATCAACAGATATCGATTGCCTTTATTCCAGGTATGCAAAAATGAAAATTGAGTGGTCGGACTTTATCCGGCAATAATCCTCTGACGATCAAGTCAGTCTCAGAAAAAGATTAGAAATAAAAGGTTGCTAAAATATTTCGGAAAGATTGCTTACATTTTTCTTTCTTTCACCTTTCTTTATATAGAGGGTTGAAGTCAGGGGCAGAGCTATTAATGGGCTATAGCCCCCCAAACTTTTGCAAATAAAAAAATAAAAAAAATCACATGTGTGTACAGAGGTGCTAATAGGTGACTTCTTGTGGAGCCACTTGCACTGTAAATTTTGGAAAACTGACCGTTGGATTAGATACCCCTATAATGTATGTCATGTCTGCTAAAAATTACAGTGATCCAACGGTTGGTTTATGAAAAAACTAACTGCAAAAAAATGATAACATTTTAAAGAACAAAAAAGTCATAGTTTTTCAAAGTTACATTTTTCAAAAACCAACCGTTGGATCACTATGATTTTTGGCAGGCATGACATACATTATAGGGGTATCTAATCCATTGGTCAGTTTTCCAAAATTTACACTACAAGTGGCTCTACAAGAGGACACCTGATACAAGATGCATCGGGTGCACCTGATATTAGCACCTCCGTATGTGTGTATATATGGATTTATTAGCTTCTTAGTTCTTACCTTAGCCCCCGAACTTTAAATCCTGGCTCCGCCCCTGGTTGAAGATGTTTGGCAAGTCTGAGATTCTCTCGTGACTTAGCTGATTTTTAGCTCAATCTTGAATTTTGTAAAATATTATAGCCAATAAAGAATCCTAATATGATGGCCGACGTCTTAATCTTAGTCTAATATTCGTGGACTCAAATTTCACCCTCCATC
The DNA here is from genome assembly GCA_017140935.1 of Hamamelis virginiana. NCBI lineage: Eukaryota > Viridiplantae > Streptophyta > Magnoliopsida > Saxifragales > Hamamelidaceae > Hamamelis > Hamamelis virginiana. The sequence goes on from JAESVK010000750.1 coordinate 1,005,268, forward strand.
AGGGCCAACCCCAATTTTTCTATTGATTTTTTCCCAAACTTCTGAAGCATTGGGCATTATATTGCTTCAAGCTAGAAATATTTGTTTGAAAAGCATTTTATGGTTCATATTGCCTCACTTGATGATATATGGCTCCTAAAAGTGCTGCTTAAAAAACAAAAATATTGAAGGTGACTACAAGTTAAGAAGACCGAGAGAGAGAGAGAGAGAGAGAGAGAGAGGCGTCTCCCGTGGGAAAGGATCAGCCGTAAGAGAGAGAAGACAGATCAGTATATGTCCGCGCGCATAGCGTGCGTTTGGTTCATTGGACGCTGTGCCCATCCATATCACAACAGTGACAACTGTGTTCAAACTCCGAAATGCAAGGGCCGATGCATGAAAAGCAGATGTCCCAAAACACTATCTGCATGGCCACCACGCGTACATGTACGTGGAATGACTTCTCACCCACCCAATGCCGCCCTCAACTTTTGCAGTAATCATCATCCTTATTACAAAAATATGAAAATCAAATTTGCAAAAGGAATTTAATTAAAAGAAAGAAAGGCGAGAGTTACTGAATATCATGCTTTATAAGGAGTAATTAATTATACAATTCTTATCGATATTTTAGTTCGAAATTAAAATATTTCTTGATGTATTGTAATTTGAGTGATGTGTAAAAAAAAGAAAAAAATTTGTGCAAAAAAATTTACCACTCAAAACTAGACAAATAAAGATATTTTTTAATTTCGGATTAAAGTTTCTTATACTATAGTATTTTTTTTTAATCATAAGATTGATCGATAACGCTGAATTTACACCAAAACCGCCCAACAAAACTCTTCGAAGCATTTTCTTTTTAAAAAGAAAAAGAAATTGAAAATAACAGGAAATAAATTATAATCGCTATGCTGATGATAAGGGCAGATCAGCAAAAGCCGCCAAAACTGGTTCGGTATTTTATGGACCGTATCAGCTAGAACTCTAGTTCCATCTCACGCTTTTCACCATCCGAACCGTTGATTCCACATCGTCCCTCGCCGGTGTACACGTGGGGCAATCCAAGAGTCAGTTCCAATCCAACCTCGCCATAATCATCAGTTTGGCTCTCGGATTTTAAAGTAAGTTCCGGTTTGGCCCGGTTCACCAACGAAAACTCCACGGTTTCAACAGAGAACATACTCTCGTCCTCATGACTCCGCGCTCGGTTAAACTCGTCCGAGTTCACAAATTGAGCTGACTCGGTAAAGAACTCTGTACCCGATTCAATCTGGGGTTTGGGCTTGTCAGCAGAACGCTTGAACCGGGTCCGGGTCCGAGTCTTACCCTTCTGAAGGTCATGAGAAGCGGCCGAGTTGGAGTCCTTGGACACATGGCGTATGTCGTGGCCGTTGAGAGGATTGATAGGGTGTGGTGCAGCAACAGCATCAGAAGGGATTTGCATGATCGGTGAGCCTTTGAGCACTGCATCAACGGCGGCTTGGCAATGGTGCCAGTTCCCGGACCAGAGCAACCCCACTGACCCATACATTGGATCAACGATCCGTCCACATGCCTCGTACAGTAGTGACTTGAATATATCTGTAGTCAATCAACTCCTCAAAGTATCAGTACTAAACAAGAACGGCGCTGCTTGCTGTACCTGTCACTTATCTTAAATTATGCGTCGAATATTTTGAAAGACCGAGACTAAATAGATCTATCAAAAATCATATTAATCTAACAATCCATTATTAAAAATATTACATAAAAAAATTATAATATTTTTAACTATAATAATTTTCACTTTTTTAAAAACCAACTTTTGGATGACTGATGTTTCAGCATAAATGATAAATGACGTTAAAAATGTATCTTATCCTATGTTCAATTTCTTAAAATATTCCACTTAGGTTGGTGTTTTAAAATCGAGTTTCAGGTATAATGGTAAAACAAGAGGCCGGTAGGGGAATTGAACCTGACCCAACAGGAACATATATATGCCTGTGTGGGGCGGAGCTATTAATGGGCTATAGCCCCCCAAACTAAAAAAAAAATAAAAAAAATATCACATGTGTGTATAGAGGTGTTAATAGGTGCACTCTTGTAGAGCCACTTGCACTATAAATTTTGAAAAACTGACCGTTGGATTAGATACTCTTATAATGTATGTCGTGCCTACTAAAAATTACAGTGATCCGACGGTTGGTTTATGAGAAAATTGACTGCAAAAAAATAATAACATTTTAAAGAACAAAAAAGTCATAATTTTTAAAAATTAAATTTTTCAAAAACCAACTGTTGGATCACTATGATTTTTGGCAGGCATAACATACATTATAGGGGTATCTAATCCAACGGTCAGTTTTCCAAAATTTAGTCACTCTACAAAAGGACACCTGATGCAAAATACATTAGGTGCACCTGATATTAACACCTCTGTATGTGTATATATAGATTTATTAATTTCTTAGTTCTTACCTTAGCCCCTGAACTTTAAATCCTGGCTCCGCCATGTGTGTGTGTATATATATATATATATATATATATATATATAGAGAGAGAGAGAGAGAGAGAGAGAGTTTTGTACCAGGGCGAAGGTGTTCGGCGCCAGTATTGATGAGGTTCATGAGACCAGCACGGCCGTAGAACTTAGCGAGGAAGACAGTAGCATTGGCTTGGGATTCAGAAGATTCGATCCATTGAAGGCAAGTTCTGATGTTGCAGTCATCGGTGCATCCTTTGCGAAGGACCCTGCAGCCATTACAGCTTGTCCTCATGGCTAGCTGCTTCTTACTTCTATGTTAGAGAGAGAGAGAAGGGTGGGGGAGGTGGGTATTTAAGTGCAGGCGTTGAGAGCTAAATGGGGTTGGTGGGAGTGACTGCAGTGGTTTCCCAAACAGCGGTAGAGTGTAGAACCCAAAGACCGGGTGCTAGCTCTCTCTCCCAATTTCGATTTATTTGGTAAAGTTTGGAATGCCTTTTTTGGAAAAGACATTTGATTGTTTTGGCTTTTTCTATGTTTAAGATTAAGATTAACCTTTTTTGCTTTCAAAAAATAAAATAAAATAAAATAATATATATATATATATATATATATTATTAACCTTTAATGTAAACAATATTACAAATCTAACACAACAGCTAAGCACATCTCCAAATGCAAACATCCACACAATTAGAAGTGTCACTTGGACCGGACCGTACAGTACGTGTCACTTGGACCGGACCATACAGTACGAACGTACGGTACTGCTCTACACAGATTGCATTAGATTCGGATAGTTAGTCCTAGGTCATGCTCTACGGCTATACCAATATTTGGCGAATCAAATGATGTGATAGAGTAATAAAATTTTTATTTTTATATATTTAAAAAATACATGAAATTATATGATCTAATTTGCTGTTACATTATTTATTTTAAATTTTTCCATATAAAATTTTATTTATTTAATTAAACAGTAAATTTTTTAAAATATAAATTTCACATTAAATTATAAAAAAATAGTGGCCGTACCTATTAAGGCATCAATGACTGGAGGACCCTAGATGAAGCCACTAAAGTAAAGAAAATTGGGGATGCTCCTTCCAAGGTATTTGATCCATAACTTGACTTTAGTCCATGGAGGGTTTGTAACTAGACAATCACTGGACTCGAATCCGCGACTACTTGGCCGCCTTTGCCTTTACCATTAATTACATCACTTAAAACAATAAACTTAAGAATTGATAAGGTAATGGTATTAACATACTTGATCTTTTACACATGAATGAAGTGTTGGTTGTTGATGCTTGAAATAAGGATTATAATTAAGATGAACCAAGTTAACCAAGCCCTTGATTTGATAAAAATTTGTCTAAGCTCACACACAAGATAAACAAATTAAGTTCAAGTCTTATATTTCAATTCTTCAATTTCTTGAGCCAATTTGCATATTACTCAATTCGAAAAATTCATTGGTTTAACAAGTCAAGTCTAATTAGTAGTCCATAACTTAACAACTCAACTTAGCTAATTCACAGACATGCTTAAAATTATAATAATTTGTTACATAAAAATAAATCTAAAAGGAATATATATATATATATATATATATATATATATATATATATATATGGGATAGGATCACCTTACATATAAAATTGACTCTTATACGTACTCAAACTATACACCGTTGGATTAGGTTGGATTAGGTTGAATCTGATGGCTATTTGTGCCTTGACTTTAACACCTAAAAAGAAGAGTTTTCACTCTCCTGCCCATCCCTTACACTTTTCCCTTCTCTCTCTTCCCTCCCATCACGAAACCATCCATCTCCCCCTCACAAAACCATCCATCTCCCATTCATCTCCCCCGCCTTGCTGGCTACTGCTGCTGCTCACCGAGGCCAACCGGGAACAAAGCCGGCCAACCCTTACTCTCCCCTGCCAGCAACCACTTAAAGAACATAGGGAATCAGACATTCCGGTGACAACTCCGATCATCGATGGCTCTCCGACCGCCGTGCCGCCCCATTTCAGCATTGAAAGTGCTTTGTCATAAGAAGCTAAGATCTTTTGAACTAACAGTTCACAAGTTTCTTGTGAAGACAATGGTACATTGAGATGGATTTGGAGCTGCTTAGCAAGTTCCCTCCTTTGTGTTAGCTCTACTATAGTATTATCAGATTCTTTTGCTCCAAATTTCCCATATTCTCTATCTACAAATGTTTTGTTAAAGATAATTTTTTGTTTACTGATACTTTATTCATTATAGAGGAGGTTCAAAATATCATCAAATGTAATTTCTAATGTTCCTGTTTTTATAATATTAACTCCGTCCCTGATTTTTCTGTTCATTTGATGAGGGTGTTGAGACCAACAACCCATAATTCAAACAGCTTCCACATGAGTCTCATTCTTTACCTAAGACATTTACACGTTTTACATATCAGACATTAACAACAAACAGTTCAAATAGGAGAATCAAGAACCCTGTACATGGCATAACTACATGAGTTCAAATTTAGAAAAACATGGGATGATTAAATAATATAATATTAAGCACATCCAATAGCAAACAAAAGTTAAATTCAAAAACAGATGCCTTCAAACAAAGAATGATCAATGTACCAGGAGATAGTGTGATCGAAGATATATAGATGGAGTTCTTGATCGAAGATATATAAATGGAGTTCTTTTTTTTTGCAAATGGGTTACTGGAAAAAGCCGAATTTATAGTGCTTGTAAACAGTTTTTAATGTTATCTCCTGGTGGTGGCAGGAGATAGTGTGATCTTCATCCTGTTTTATCTCACAACTTCATGGGCGACAAGAGAGAGAAAAGGTCACCGGCCTCGGTGAGCAGCAGCAGGGCGAGGGAGATGGATGGTTTCGTTATTGGAGGAAAGAGAGAGAAGGGTAAAGTGTAAGGGATGGGCAGGAGAGAGAGTGAAAACTATTCTTTTTAGGTGTTAAAGTCAAGGGACAAATAGCCATCAGATTCAACCTAATCCAACTGTGTATAATTTTAAGTATATATAAGAGTCAACCTCATGTGTAAGGTGATCTTATCACTATATATATAAGTTAATGATAATTATTCTATGAATTTAATTCCATGTCTCTTTGTAATTAAAACCTTAAATTTTAAGGCTATATTTGGCCATGAACTCTAAAAATAATTTTTTTATTTTTATTTCTAAAGTTCAAAAAATAAAAAACAAAAGATAAATGTATTATTTTTTATTTTTTATTTTCATATTATTTTTGTCTTGAAAAAATAAGTTAATCAAATTTATTTTAAAATTATTTTATATTTTTAAATTTTGAAAATAAAAAGTTAATAATCAAACACATATTTTTCTCTATCTTCTATTTTTTAAACTCCAAAAATAAAAAATTGTTGCAAAGCTTAAACTTTTCTCCATCAACTTTGTTTTTTAAAAAAAAAGGAAGAAAAAGGTCCAAAAGACTTGTAAAAAATAAAGAAAAAGGTCCAAAAGACTTGTAAATGGCATGAAAGTAATTATAATCAAAGAGAATGACAATTGTGTTGTAAAAACAAAAGGAAGCATACAGCTGATGAGGGAGGTGGGGGACTCATGCAAGAGAATCCAAAAGGAAGGATAGATGGGGATCGCAGCGCGTGTCCACCACGTGTCCAGACCTTAAACTGCGTGCGGGTCGCCACATATCATGGAAAACACACCACCCCTGACTCCCAGTTTTCGGGAGCCCGTACAAAAAAAACGGCATTTTCACGAAAACCGCTTTTATAAGTGTGTGCGTATACGTGCATATTTCCGGTTTTCAAATGAGACTGTGGGCGCCCGATGTGAAGCGCCAGTGGTTTTAATTTCATGCTAATCCTACTAACGTGGAGTGTCGACTCAGTACATCTACCTGATTCTTTTTCTCTTTTTGTTTTTTTTTAACCTCTTTTAGTGTTTGTTTGTTTTTTTTTTTTTTTTTTTTAAAAAAAATTTGACAAGTTATTTGTTCGTTCACATGGCCCCTCTATGCCGTTGGGAAAAGTGCTTGTGCATTTAAAAATACATTAATATATAAGAATTAAGGGTAATTTCCATAAATAATCCTATGTTTTCAAAATATTAGGCTACGAACCCGATCCAAAATATATTATGAAAATATTTTTTTAAGACATAAATACCCTCCACTCATATGGATAATTAAAATTTGACCATTGAAATTGTCAAAATTTGTTATGATTTTCTTAAAAAAAATTGAAGAGTCCCCAATAATCAACACAATCCTCAATTTTGTGTATAATCTCTAATTCCCAATAATACAAAGAATCACCAGAATTACAAATAATCACTAATCCCCTATATTACTAAGAATACCCATTTTTGTTAAGAATCTTCAATCCCCAGTAATAAAACATCATAATGAATGCAAGTCAATCAAATCTAGTCTACTCTAATTAAGAAAACAAGACACCGCTTGGATTTATTTTTTATAAGTACTTATTTGCTTTTTTAAAAATTTGCAATATATAATTTATTTTTAAAAAAATTAAAAAGCAAATAAGTACTTATAAAAAACAAATCCAAACGGTGCCTTAATTAACAATTTAATTAAATTAAGCTCCTAAACATTTTAGTTAAACTTACTAAAGTTAATTATGTATTCTAATGATACTTAAGAAAATTATTATAATATTGATTGATCAAATATAATGTGATTGAATGGAATGCATGATGTGACAACTTAGGGTTGATAATAAGATATTATGTATAAAATTGGAGATTCCATATTATCTTGAAGGTTGGGGATTATGTAATTAATTGGGTATCATGTGTTAAATATAGGGAGACATTGAATGACATGCATGATGTGACATATTGGAATTGGGAATTATTAGAAAAGTTGAGGATTGTGTATAAATTTGGGGATTGAGGATTGTGTTTAATTTTGGAGATTATGTGTACACATGGGGATACTATGCAAATATGGGTATTGGGGATTTTGTGATAAATTGGGTATTCCGTTAGCAATTGGGTATTAGGGACTCTGTAAAAAATTGAGGATTGCTTATAAAATTGGGGATTACATGTCAAATTAGTGATTATGTGTAAAAAAATTTTGTAATTAAAAATTTGGGGGACATTGAATGACCAACATTAAATGTTAACGTGACATATAGGGGATTGAGAATTCTTAACAATATTGGGAATTGTTCATAAATTTGGGAATTGGAGGTTATGTATAATATTGGTAATTATTAGATAAATTGGAGATTGGAGATTCGGTTTATTTTTTGGGATTATACATAAAATTGGGGATCTTGTACAAATTGGTCAAACTTCAATTTTAAGGGTAATTTCGTAAAAAAAAAAAACAGTATTAGGTGTATCGCCGTAATATGTTTTGGATCGGGTTCGTAGCCGTAATATTTTGGAAAACTTAGGATTATTCATGGAAATTGCCCAAGAATTAATAATATAAGAATTAAAATTTTAAAAAAAAAAAAAAAACATGTGAAAATAGTGTCCGGATTTACTATTGATCCAACACTTGTTTATCAGGTGACTGTTGATCAAGTGTCGGATGGGCGACATGCATGAAAAATGGCAGATCTAATGGCTGAGCTTAAAAACACCTCTTATGGTTGTTGTTTTGGGGAGGATAAGTCATAGTTAAATCCGTTAATGTGGCCGATGAGTGAAGTGCCCCCCAAATTCTGTTGGGAGCGGAAATCCCATGAACTCGTAATAGTGCTTAAAGATCATGCCCTAAAAAATTCAATCCGAATCTTTTAATATAAAGAGATGAATTCGTACCTTTGAGATCTGTCTGCATTGATCTCAATGAATCACGAATTGTAGAAATCTGCTAGAGCTCTTCAAGTCTTCTACTGTATTCCTCATATGCCAAAACGTGAAGAGAGAGTGGTTCTCTTTGTGCTCTACTTGTTAGGCGGCTGCCTCTAGGGTTTAGAAATAATATTTCGTCTAACCTAAAGGCTGCCCAACATAGCATATATATAAGCTACGGTAGGGACTTAAAAACAAATAAGATTCGGGCTCCCAATATAAATATTAATTATAATTCATTCCACTAAATAATTATAATTGAACTCCCTTGCTCATTCGAAATTCTATTTCGAGCTATTTGTTATTAAATACTTATTAATCTCTCTACGTTAAGATTACAGATAGTCGTTGATTAAATTAAATTACTGACAATTTTATTTAATCAACATATGTTAATCTCCTTGAGACCTTCCACTTAATTTATTTGATATGTCGGATACAAAATACATCTGGAGGGTTTGACATAATCAAAACTTATAAGCATCCTCAAAGGGGTATCATCAATCCATATTACAAGACGTGGATTCCGTTAATAATTAATATACACCATACGCTTAATGTTGTTACCCAACTCACCGAGTTTATTGACCCATAAAAGATCTCACTCTATATGAATCAAGATAACAAATACTAAGTGTATGTGCATATTAAATATTTCGGGATTAAGAGCATAAGCATTCATAATAACCATGAGGTATTAATTGTTTAATATGTCAGTATAAAACAATTACCCCAAAACAGTCATGCTCAATACAAACAACTGTACTAGCACAAGAAGTCGGAACTAAACCGTTCCCCATAGTCAAGACAGACCCACTGAAATCTTGTGCTACAATATTATCGATGGTGTGTCCAGTTCCATCTCAGACTGTGAACAATAAGCTTATATTCTACAAGAATTGATGATTTGATCCTCTATATGTAAGCCGAACTCTATACACCAGATCATCTATTAGATGCAATATTAGAACTCTATACAAATTCTCATTTAAATGCAATATTAGAATTCATTAATAAATAAATACTTAGGCCTATTACATAAAAGTATGGCTTTTAGTATATATCCCCAACAAATTCTTGGATTCCACCCAAATTCAGCCTTCTCTCTCTAAATATATGTATACACACACACACCTATCATGTTCAAGTCGAAAACAAGAAGTGAATGAGTTCTCTCTCTCTCACACATATTTGGGTTTCCTCACTCATAACCATGTTAACTGCGTTAACTTTGGCATATCCTCTACAAAATGACAGCCATAAGAGGATTTTTAAGCTCAGCCAATTAGATATACCATTTTACGTGCGTGTCGCCCATCTGACGCTTGATCTACCTATAGATTTAGTGTCAGATCAACAGCAAATCTGGATGCGTGAAAAGGACCACAAAATTAATCAATAGAATATATATATACAGAGCAGCTAATATAAGGTACACCTGATGCAAGATGCATTAGGTGTCCTCTTCTAGAGCCACTTGTTGAGCATATTTTCGAAAATTGACCGTTGAATTTGATGTTCATTTCATGTATATCATGCCTGCAAAAAATCAATAGAATATATATATATATACAGAGTTGCTAATATAAGGTGCTCCTGATGCAAGATGCATCAGGTAGCCTCTTCTAGAGATACTTGTTGAGCTTATTTTCGAAAATTGGCCGTTGGATTTGATGCTCCTTTCATGTATATCATGCCTGCAAAAAATCACAGTGATCCAATGGTTGGTTTCTAAAACATGTAACTTTGAAAAACTATGGCTTTTTTGTTCTTTAAAATGTCACCCTTTTTTCACAGTCTATTTTTTAAGAAACCAACCATTGGATCACTGTGATTTTTGACAGGCATGATATACATAAAAGGAGTATCAAATTCAACGGTCAGTTTCTGAAAATATGCTCAACAAGTGGCTCTAGAAGATGTCACCCGATACATCTTGCATCGGGTGCACCTTATATATATATATATATATATGGGTGAAATTTTTTATATTAAAATAATTTGTGGATTTATCACTACTCATCTCATTAATACCTAATGTGTATAAAATCTATGCGTATGAATACAAAGATCTTAATATGATGGCGTTTTACTAAATACTCTATATACTATAATATTAAATGTTTCAAAATGTAATTAAAATATTGTTTTATTAAATGATAGAAATTGACTGTTGTTGATGCTAAATTAATCTTTTAATACTAAAATATTATTTTATTAAATTATATACTAAAATTCTTTTTTTTTTCTTTTTTTTTTTTTTAATTGGGAATGCATGCCACTAAATTCTAAGATCATTAGCATTTTCAAGTAAATTATTTTTAAAAATAATTTAAAAAAAAAAAAAACTAACGGTGAAAAATTGGAAATTGTTTTAAAAATATACGAAATTAGTAACCCAAACCCAAAGTTCTATTCTTAGAATTTTTTTTTTTTTTACATACATTTTTTGGGGAAAAGGTTGTAAGATTGAAGAGGCTTGAGTTTAGGGGTTCTATTTTGGATTTCAAAATGCAGTTGTTTCATGCTGGGAGACGCGTCAATGCCGGCGGCATACATGTACTTTCCAAGTTGGGTCAAGCTAAAGGAGCTGCAGCCCATGCCAAATGTTAACCCAAGACTTGTGAAGTCCTTTCTGGTCCAGTCCAACAGACCTAGAAAAGTTAGTCTAAGCCCAAATTTGATGGGATAGAGACATTGGGCCACGTTATAAACCGCAGCACAAATCCGCAAAATGCAAGGCCTACAACAATGAAGTATCAAGAAAGGGTGTAGATATTGCAACCCAAAAAATTGTTTTCTACACTCCATAAATCTCTATTCCTAAAATGTCCAGGGGCAAATTTACCATCAAAAACATCTAAATTTTTTAAAAAACTGGAATGTAGTGACTAATATGATTAGGGCTAAATTGGGGTTGAGGATATTTTAGGAATTTTCTTTGATTTATTAATCAAATAATGAGATTTAAATAATATATGGGGGAGAGATCATTTAAAGGGGTTGCAATATCCTCACCCATCAAGAAAACTGGAACACTCACACACTCTTGCTACCAGCTTTGTTGTATCAACTATTCGTTTGATATTGTGTTTTACTAAAAAAAAAAAAAAAAAACTACAATATTTTGCAACCAGCCAAGGTAGTTCAACTTTGATACCCAGCAAGGTTTATTGGTAATTTTCTTCCCCTTTAATGAATAGTTTGGTGGGTGATTCTATTGCCACACCCATATTACTAGTGGCACCCATCAATTAATAAAAAAAGTTTATTACTATTGTACCCACATGTAAATTTATTATTAAGAGTAATATTAGATAAATAAAATAAATTAAAATAAATCAAATTACTTTCCGCACCCACCTTCTTCCCGCATTGATATCTTTTCCATAAATCCTAATCTCACAAACCTTTACACTCTCATATAACTTTCTAAATACTCTAGCAAAAAAAATGTGTTTATTGATCAATAGATAATGAAGTGGTCATGCGGAATAATTCCAACAATGAAAATATACATTTTTTTTTTCTGAGTATGATTCACTTTTTATAAGTTGTTTAATTTCAAGTTCGTGGATATTGAACATCAATCAATATTCATATAAGGGTAATTGAACATATCGATCACTATGTTCAGTCACCCAAACCGAACATCTAAAAATATTCAGTAGGGAATGTTGAACATTAAATAATGTCCAGTAGGCATTAATAGAATATCCTCCTATATTCAACAGTCGTCGGCCAAACATATTAGAATATTTAGCATACTAAGTTAAAATATATTACAAAATGATTAGCCTACTTTTTCTTCATGGAGTGAAGAAAACTAGTTTCTTTTGTGGGATGAATGGCGGAATAGTTGAGCTACTCTTTTCATTGAGTGAAGAAAACAAGCTTCTCTTTGAATGGAAATAAGAAAAAAAATAAAAAAATTTGGTACTTTTTGGTGTTAGGTGGGTGTAAAAAAAACTTATGTTTTAGGGTTGGTTGAGTTGGGGTTAGTTTGGGTATTATAGAGAGTATAGGTAGCAAAAATTATATTTTAAAATTTTATCAGTGGACGTAAATAACAAGTGAGTGCCACTAGCAATATGGCTGGATGGCAATAGAATCACTCTAGTCAGGCCCGAACCTTAGTGAGAGTAAATTTAGAATGCCACATATAGACAGAATAAATAAATAACTATGATATTTTGCGCCAAATAAGCTCACATGATGCTTACAACTCAGCACAACCAAACCTCGGACAGACCTGAACATACGATATAGGCATAGAAATTCAAACCAATCATTTTTAAAGCCTTAATCTTAGGTCCAACTTAATTACAGCTCTAGGTCTTTTGAGTTTCATCATTATTCTTTTTCTCTTAATATATATATAGAGAGAGTTGATCGGTTGCAGTTCGGACTGCAAGTGAACTGCATAGCCATTTGGTCATGTTCTGGTGGTCAGTTCCAAATTCCGACCGTTGGATATGATGCTCACCCCTTGCATGCCACGCCTGCAAAAAATCATGCCGATCCGACGGTCAAAATTTTGTAAAACCAGCCTTAAGAAAACTGAAATTACCAAAGACTATATATAAATTTCATTTGTGTTTAAGGCTGATTTTAAAAAATTCCAACCGTTGGATCGGCATGATTTTTTGCAGACGTGGCATACAGGGACTGAGTATCATATCCAACGGTCGGAATTTTGAACCGACCACCGAAACAAGGCCAAATGGCCTTGCAGTCCGGACTGCAACCGATCAGCTCTCTCTCTCTCTCTCTCTCTCTATATATATATATGGCCGTGAGCATGCAGGGAGTCTCATATACTTTTTCATTTCATTCCCTTCTCTCCTTAATTATCTCTTCTTCTTTATTCCTATTAATTTTGATCATACTTCAAAATAATATGGCATTATATCATTGGTCCAACTAATTAATTGAAGTTTAGATTTTCAAGATTTTTTATTAGTTTGAATCCTATTTAAGTTTTTTTAGTTTGAATCATACTTCAAAATAAGATTTTTTATTAATTGAATTTTGATCCTATTTAAGTTTTTTATTAGCATGCAGGGAGTCCATAATTTTTTTTTTTTAATTTATTGTGAGTCTCATATACTTTTTTCCTCTTTCTTTTTATTTATTTTTTATTTTTTACTTAAAAAATTGATTCTTGTGTACTTTTTACTTTTTTTTTGGTGTATTTTTAATAATACATCCAAATTAATTTTCTTTAATTTTCTTTAATTTCTTAAGTTTTAATTTTTAATTTTTAATCATTCTTATGTATTAAAATATGGAATGTTTACCCATAGGTCTTATTTATAAGTTTGATTTACCCAAAAATTCTATCATCTTTTCATTTTACCTAAAAATCATTGTTATATCAAGTATCAACTTCAGACTTTAAATACCTAGAATGTGATCATTATATCCCCTAGATGATACTGTTATCTCGCAGAAGCCATTTGTCCATAGCAAGTACTATTTTTTCTATCATTCCACTTTAATTAGTCAACACTCTAGGAGGTCAATCAGAAGGAAACTTTCAGCCAACAAGAGGCATTCGTCAAGGTGACCCTTTGTCACCTTATTTGTTTATTTTATGTGCGGAAAGCTTATTTAGGCATTTAATCCTAATGTCTAATAAAAAGAAAACTATTATTGGTATTAAAACTTCTAAACAAGGGATGAGAATCTCTCATTTAATGTTTGCTAATGATTGTATTATTTTTACTAAGACCAGCTCTCAAGCAGCTCATGAAATTAAAAGGATACTGCAGCACTATTGTGATGCTTCAGGACAAAAGGTGAATTTTCATAAATCATCGATTATTTTTTCAAATAATGTTGGTAGTAAAGAAAAGAGAAGTATTAGTGATATCTTGGGTGTGAATTTGGTTAAACCTTTTGATAAGTATTTAGCTATTCCTTCTTTTGGTCATAATAATGTTCATAAAAATGCAAAGGATGTAGTGAAAAAATGTAGGGACAAAGTTGGTAACTGGAAGAATAAATTACTTTCCCGTGCTGGTAAACTTACTCTTATTAAGGCAAATCTTTCAAACATACCTTGTCACATTATGGGGGCATTTAAATTGTCTAAGCAAGTTAATAAGGAGCTTGATGGCATTTGTAGGAATTTTCTTTGAAATGATGATAAAGGTCATAAGGCCTTGGTTGCTTGGAAGGAGGTATGTCGTCCAAAGCAAGAGGGTGGGTTGGGTATAAGGAATTTTAATTGTTTTAATAATGCTTTATTATCTAAATTAGGTTGGAAAATTCTTATAGATGAAAAAAATTTATGGGTACAAATTATTAGAAAGAAATATCTTCTTCACTGTAATTTTTTTGAAGCCAATCCTAGAAGTAGGGATTCTCCTGCTTGGAAAGGGATTTTACAAGCTAGAGATATTTTATTAAAAGGTATAAGGTGGATTATAGGTGATGGCAAAGATACTTTATTCTGGAGCCATAACTGGGCCACTAATGTGCCTTTATGTGAACTTATGCCAAAAACTAATTGGGCAAATTTGGACTAGAACTTGAAAGTGAGTAATTTTATTTCTAATGGTTATTGGAATATGGACAAAATTAAAAATGTGACAAAGGAGGATATTCTTAATATTATTAAAGCTATTCCTATTCCTATTGTGCCTACTAAAGATAGTGTTTGCTGGGTCCAGAAGCCAATGGTAAATTTTCAGTAAGATCAGCAGTTTGGATCCAAAGTAAGGAAAATCATGATGTTAAATATAAGAATTTATACTATAAAATCTGGAAACTTAATGTCATGCCTAGAATTAGATTTTTTATGTGGATTTTGGTTAAAAATAAATTGCCCACTCGTTATTTATTAAAAAAGAAAGGTTTTAATTTGGTAGAAGAGTGTCCTTTTTGTAGTGATTTTCAGGAATCTATTGATCATATTTTTGCGGGGTGCTCCTTTGTTAAAGGTATATGGGATCATATTAAAGACAATTGTCCTACTCCTACTAATTTTCAGGGATGTTTTACTGACTGGCTTCTTAAAATTTTCAATTCCAAAGAAGGTAATGGTAATAAAAGTGGTAAGTTTAAGGAAAAAATTGCAGTGTTATGTTGGAATATTTGGAATAATAGAAATGCTATTGTTTTTAAAGGCATTAAGCCAAACCCTTTCTCTATTCTTGAAGTTTCAGCTACTAATTTTACTAAATATGTTGACAGGTTTAGTACCACTTTAAGGAAATCTAACGGACAAATTAAGGAGAGGAGAAAAATTAATCGCTTCATTAAATGGGATCCTCCTGATTCTTATTCTTTTAAGCTTAATTTTGATGGGTCTGTTCGTAATGATGGACGTGTAGCTACTACAGGTTTTATTATTCGAGATTGGAGAGGTTTTTCAGTGGTCGGAACTGTGAACAGGATAGGAACCACTTCAGTTCCAGTTGCTGAACGCAGAGCTTTGAGAGATGGTTTGCTTGCAGTCAAAAGGAAATGAGTTAAAAGAATAAATATTGAAGGTGACTCTAAATTAATTATTAATTGCATTATGGGCAAGACTAATGTTCCGTGGAGACTATGGAAACTTGTACAAGATATTAAATGGCTAATTAGCACATTTGAGCACTACACTTTAAGACATGTCTATCGAGAGGCAAATAGAGTGGCAGATGCAATAGCTGGATATGTCCATGAAAAGATGATGGAATTTTTGGGTAAAAAAAAACTTAAAATGGAACTTTTGCATAATTTTCCCTTAAAATATATACTTTAACCATATAAATTTAATTAAAATCAAACGGTTAAGATTATATGATCAAAATGTGTTTTATACATTTATAATTAATTAGATAAAATTTTATTGATAAATTTCGCGCATTGCGCAGGTTTGCATGTGTGTATATATATATATATAACAGTTTTTTATAGTAACATTTATTAAAATCTAACCGTTGGATCACTATGATTTTTAGTATACATGATATGCATAAGAAAGGAATTGAATCCAACGGTTAAATCGTCAAAATATGTATCATAGATAGTGTTCTGAAAATGAGGTGTAAACATAGGTGTCAAAATAGAGTGTGAGGGGAAGGTGACCCTCTATATATATATTCACTGCATTCATTTCTTGGCGGATTGGTCTACCGGTTTGGGCCACTAGGCTTTGCATTCGCCCAAGCTTGGGCCTGCCATTTGGATAAGGAGAGTGGGTCTTGTTTGCAATTTAGGCACCATTGAGATTAGTTTTGTATAAAATCACTTGTGCATAGATATTTCTTTACATATTTTTGTCTCTCTAGCATTGCATCAAACTATCTCTTCATGTATCAAAACTTTCATATTGAAAGTGATTGTGGTAGAAGCCAGAGGGCCAACTTTGGTCAACCATCCTATTACTTAACAAGTCATCTAAAAGTAATTGCTAGCCCCTTCTCTTTCAATCAAGCGGCATTTTAAGTTCCAAAAATAATTTTAGGTAAAACTAATCCCAATAAAGCCTTGGTGGTGAAACTAAAACCCTAGCTCACTCGATCTATGTTCTTATATGAACATGAGTTTTGGTTCAATGATTCATGCCTTTGCTTTATGAGATGAGGTTTTAGGTTCCATTTCTCATAGATAAGGTTCTTGACCCCTTTGTTGCTCCCCTCTCTATTAATAACTAACCATGTATTAATTAATTCTACTATATATCTTCTGACAAAAAAAAAAAAGGATTAATGATCTTGTTTACCTTATCATGCATGACATACATAAGAATGACATATAATCTAACGTTTGGTTTTTAAAAAATATTACTTATATTGGTGTTTCAAGAATGAACAGTAAAAATAGTGATAAAAAGAGTGGCAAAAGGAACCAAACCGGACCAACAAGAGTTGGCATGGCAACAAAGGGGTGAGCTGAAAAACCTAGACATCCCAAATTATAAACCTGCTAAATTCTCTTGATTTGCCACTGGCAAGTGCTAATAGCACGAGCCTTAGACTAATCCACGGGGCGATGACCCCATGTTGGAAGTGGGGATTAGCTAGTCGAGCCCTGACAGTTCAGATATCTCATTGCTTTGGCAAAAAAAAAAAACCACTATTGGATCACTATAATTTTTAGCATACATGACATGCATAAGTATAATATCTAATCTAACGATCGATTTTTCAAAATATATATTTATAATTATTTATTAATTTTATGCTTACATAACCTTATATAACCATTTGGTGGCTGGATTTTATGCATTTATAAAATCTCTAATTCTCTTCTTCTAGGTAGGGGTTGTAGCTGGGCCCATGTTGATTTATCTCCATACGCTTGCTCTTTTTTTTTTCTTTTTTTTTTTTTTCCTTTTTCCTCAAAGGAGAGCCTAAAGCAAGTTCTCGAAATTTTGTCCTTTTTTTTTCAAGGAATCTTTCAAAGAAAAGAATCTAGTTGAACTTACCCAGCAAGGTAACACTAGGGAGAGTTGAATGCAAGATGCCCAAATTCACGAGTGCCGATTTACTGTTGATCTTGAAAAGACCATGGCCAGTATGTGTTAAACCAGTCACAGTTGCATGGCACCTAACATTACCAAAAAATACAATCGTACAGTTGAAGATTAAGAATGCAGGGTTATGACAGATGATTGGATTTAATATATAACAACATATGGTAACTAGCTAATTTATATCACTAATCCTCAACTGTATGATTATGCTTTTGGTGATGTATCGTCCATTCATATGGAGTACTTAAAATCCATTCCAAAGGTCTAACCAACAGGCTAAACTCATTCGAGTAAGAATATTTTCTTCATTTTTCTTTTCTTAAAAATCTTATCCCACAATGTTAAGAAACTCCAAATCCAATATGCCTCCCACCTCCCTTATAAACAAAAGATGCCATTAGACATGAAGGAGATGATAACGTCATAGCTTTTACACTTTGGTTCAAATCTAACTAAAACCTTTCTAAATTATTGATTGATGGCATGGCAAGTCCTAGCCTGGCCCAGTCCCATGTGCAGCCTTTGATTTCTAAAAGATATTACCAGGTTTTTTTTGTCCTGAGACATGACCACTTTAAGGTGTGAGACCATACATTTATATTGAGACCAAGTGTATATATATATATATATTATGAATCCACACGAGGAGTACGTTCTTCTCATATGTAACTGCAAAAACATTTCTCTTTGGAGGAAGATATGATAGAATCCCAAGCGAGCAAGAACAGTATATATGCATCGATGAGCTGAACTGTCTTAATGACTAAAATCATGAGAGAGAGAGAGAGAGAGAGAGAGAGAGAGAGAGAGTCAAATTGATTCCGAATCCAAACCGCTAAGAGACAAACCACGGGGCTAGTAACCACTCAGATTTTAACTTCTTCCTTGGCAAAACACACGTGGCGCTTTCCCACTTCGGTTTCAATGGTTTTCCTATCTCTTAATGTAGAGCCCAAACACCAGAATACGAGAACGACACCACTTCCCCAGCCACGAGCCAACAAAATCCAAACAAACAAATGTTATAAAATGGAAGAATATCGAAAGTAACCCTAGAAAGATCAACAACCTTATTTTCACCCCACCCTTTGTTTGTCCCTACTCGATAATATTTTGTCACTCTGCACTTTTCTTATAAAGCAGACAAAAAAAACTTCACTGGAAGAAGCAACAGTATATATATATATATATATACACACACACATTAATCTCCGCAGTATATCAAACATTCAAACTCCGGCCTACACCTTTTTTTATTAACAGTTTTACAGAATCTTTGTTGTGTAATAATGGATTACTCTCTCTCTCTAAACTACCATATTTGCCTCAGTAGGATTTCCTTGATTAGTTCTGCCTTTCCTTTTTCATCAAGGCCCCAATCTCTAGGAAGAAGTGATTCGATCTGAAGTACCTTGTACATACATATAACCAACATATATTATATATTTCACAGCCTAAGATATGTACAGGAATGCTAAGATGAGGTGTACCTGATGCATGATGTGAGGTGACCTAACTTATAATTACTTGTAGAACATATTCTTACATAAATCATGTTTGTTAAAAATCTCAATGATTTAATGATCGATTTTTGAAAAATGTAACTATGAAAAACTGTTACTTTTTTTTTCTTCAAAATGTCACCATTTTTTCAACGTTGGTTTTTCCAAAAACTTACTTTTGAATCACTGTAATTTTTGACAAACATGACATGCAAAAGAGGTATATTTAATTTAACGGTCAATTTTTTAAAATGCATTTTATAAGTAATTTTAAGTGAGGTCACCTTATGCAAGTTACATATACAAGTTACATCAAATGCACTTTTGACGTTAGCATTGGTGATTGATGATATATATATATATATATATAGAGAGAGAGAGAGAGAGAGAGAGAAATGATCCTATCAACTTGTGCTTATTTTGCCAAGTAATCATAAAGCTTATAAGTAAATTCATTGTGGGATACCAAAAAGGAACCGTCATATTAGATTTTACATATTTTTATACATGTCATGCAAGCTAAAAATTACAGTGGTTTAATATGAGTTCCTCTAAGATATGACTAAAAAAAGTGCGACAGTTTCTCACCATTAGAACTATATATATAAATATACAGTCCCGATTTAGTCAGCATATGCTTATATATCTTATATGAGCATAAAGCTAATAGATAATTGTGGAATATATATTTTGAAAAACTGATAATAGGATTAATTTTTTTCTTCTAGGTTATGGGTGTCATGCATGCAAAAAAATAACGGTGAAATATAAATATCATAAAATATAAACCAGAGAAATTATGATTACTAAAAACTGTCACAATTTTAACATTTCTTGTAAACCAACTGTTGAATTACTGTGATTTTTAGCATGCATGAGATACATAAATATATATAATATTTAATTCAACGGTAAATTTTTCGAAAGGACAGGGGAACAATCAAACATTACTGGTGGATCATTTCTGTATAAATATATATAATCCACCTATCTGACGATTTAGATTATCCTATCAAAGTTACTCAGCTGGTGCAGTAAACAAAAATTTCACATGGGTGTCAAGTCGATTTTGTTGAAGCTTTGGGTAAAGAAAGGACAGGTGAGCAATTCAATATTACTTGTTTTGGAAAAGAAGGTACAATACAAACTTGGATATATGATCAAAAGAAATTTTACCAAATCTATTAAAAGGCAAACGCTTGAAGAAATACCAGGAATGCAACCTGAACACTGAACACTCAATAAAGGCATTTCTGATTTCATCTAAAAATGAACTAAGCTTTCATTCCTCACTGCCAGTAAGAGAGAAGAGAAGAAGCAAGCAAAAAAAAATTTCTTTAATGGTGAAAACTGAAAAGAACAGGTCTTTGTATTGATGCTGCAGCCAAAAGACATGAATCTCTGATTGTAAAATATTACCTATCTGCCACTTATCTTCATCATTAACTCAAGTCTTTTCTTCTCTTCTTCTTCTAATAAAAAGCCAAAGTATGTAGAATTATACTCCGTAAAGAGAATACTTACGGAGATTATGGCATGCAATTCAAAGACTCATTGTAATCTCTATAAGTACACCAAAATCTCAGCTTCTATACACATCATGATTGTCCATTAATTAGTACTGGATTAATCTTCACTCAAAAAAGAAAAAAGAGCATTGAAAATACCAAAATACCCCCGGTTTTCTCCTTGAAATTACGTGAATTCATCAAAATACTGTCACTATAATAATGAGAAAAACGTGGGTATTTTGGGTAAAAAACGAGAAAATAAAAAGTGAAAATAAAAAATGAAGATAATTAATTCTACTTGTTGTGGAGAGGATCTGGGCAACTGGGTATCTTTCGTTTGCTCTCTGCAAAACCTTTTTCGCTTCTGTTGGAATCAAATGCTCTTCCATTGAAGTACTTACGGAACAACTCCTCCTTGCTCTTCTTATCCTTCATGTTGTCGTTGTTCAGTACTTTCTCTTTTGCCACGCTATTTCCCGGAAATATCCGTATTGCCCCGGCTTTGCAGTCGCAGCAGACCCAAATCTGTACTACCGAGATGATCAAAAGCACCACCACAGATGAATACATGATTCTCCTGCCGCCGGTGAACGACATCGCCGGAAAACCCACATAAAGTTTCCAACAACAAGATATTTAACTCCCCAAACCTGATGTTTTTCCCTTGAGATTTTGATAAAGAAATATGAGGTCAGCTTGATCTTTTATTTGAAAATGCTCTCTCTCTCTCTCTCTCTCTCCAGCTCTGAGTACTATTGAGTGGAAAACCTATATATATATAATATAATAATATAATATACGTATAGATGTATTTGTATTTGGGGTGCAGGAGAGAGATTGGGGCCTCATGTAGTCATGGGTCATGTCCCCTCCGCGGGCCCACGTCATGAAAGAATACTGGTACTCCTAATTTATTTTAGCAAGTAGCCAAGACTGCCATGCTGAGAAAATATTTGATAATTTGAGCCCCGTTCAAGTATTTAATTACAGAACCGCCATTAGCTATGAAACTAGCTGCGTCATGCATGGCATTTCTGTTGAAATTTCAATGTCGGTGATAATATTTAAGGAATGAAATAATCCCACGCGCCTGATGTGTTTTGGACTTTTGCACCACAAAGGAATATGCATTTATGGACCTTTTATATGTTGGGATAACCACGCGCTGAGAAAATGTGTGGCGGATAGATAATATTTTCAGATAATTGATTAGATTAAGATTAATTTAGCGTTTAGAGAGGGAAGGGGAAATGGGATGGCCGAGGCTGGCCGGGAATCTCGCCACGGTGTTGGGAGACTTTTGTTGACGCACTTCACAAGGAAATGTGTCCCAATTGGGTCAAGACCATCCAAGTATCAAGTTTCAAGTTTGATGCCAATCTTTTGTACTTGGAAATCCATTTGTCTCCATGAATTGTGATTTTTTTTTTTTTTTTTTTTTTTGGTGCCAAACAGAGATTGGTTGAATTAGTAAGGATGAAATATTTTGCTTGTAAGACTTAGGTTCGAGGCAATCCCTCTTGGTGAGCGATTTATAAGTCCAATATAAGTTATCGAGGCCTACGGCTTGCTCTAGCCTGGACTTGGATAACCTCCATTCATCTAAACTTTTTTTTAACCAAAAAAAAAAATAAATTTGTGATTTTTTTTTTGGGTAAAAATAAAAATAATATTCAAAATCGATCTGTAGGTTAAAGCTATGAGTTGGGATCCAATGTATCGAGTACTGAAATCACAATACATCATCCAAAAAATGTCATTCATCTTTTATTTTAAATGATGTGTCATGATCTTAAATAGTTAAATAAAATTCAAACACAGTAAAACTGATTAAACATATAATTCCAACTCGAAATATCTAATTCAGAAATTAACCTAAAACCCAGTCTCTCTATCCATCCCATTGTCACTACGGTAGTACCGTTCAAAAATGATTGGAAGTTTGCTAATATGTATGATTGTCCAAATTATTGTAAAATTTGAAAGTCCAAGAATGGCTGTCTATTTTACAAAACCTGTAAAGATAAGAACAGCACCCACCTAGTAATTAATCGAGCCACGTGATGCCAGTATCCTGTCAACTTCTTGCTTTATGAGCACACTATTTGTAGCGATTTAGCTGACTCATCTGAATTAATGTGGTAGTATTTGATTTTAGTAGAACTTTTCCCGTTTTAAAGGACAAAATCTTTCCAATTAATATCTGGTAGATTGGCGCAAGACACTTTCAGTGAAGTGGGGTCAGCTTGTACCAATTTAGTGTAAATGAAAGATATTGACATCAACCAAATTAGTGTAATGAAAGATACTGACATTAATTAACCAGGATTTATATGGCTTGCAAGTAAACTGTAAATCTTTTTTTTTTTTTTTAAAGAAAGTAAATCTGAATCTGAGTTATATGCCATTTAACCTCTTGGATAGATTATGCTATCCTATTTTAAAAAATAGGGTGCCATAACAGTCCGTTTGATTGAGAGAGTTGGGGAGAAGAGAAGAGAAGTGGAGAAAAATTTTAAAATTCTCTTGTTTGACAAACCAAAATAGGAGAGAAAGGAAGAGAGAGGGAGAGAAAGTGGGAAGAAAATGGTCCAATATTCTCTCTCTCCAAATTGGGGAAATTTGGAGAGAAGAGAAAGCCAATATGTGTTATTTTACTACTTTGCCATTTCTCTCCCTTGTTTAGCTTTTATTTCTTTTTATGTAAGTGAAATTTACACCTTAAAATATTTTCTTCTCTTCTCTTAATGATATTCTCTTCTCTTCTCTCCAATTCTCTCAATCCAAACATAGTGTAAGTGTCATGGGAGATTTATATTTGACTTTTTTCTTGCCTCAAATTGAGATAAAATTGGAGAAACGAAAGGGAAAGGGGGTAAGCCCTAGTAAAAAAAAAAGTGTTCATATCAGTGCAATCTTGCCGACATAACCAGAAGGGGTACGACCCATGAGTTCAAGGAATTGTCATTTCCCTGCAAACAAAGAAAGACTAGTTGAACATATGAAAAAACAACAACAATGTTGGCACAAATGGCTAATAATACTCGAATTTATAAAGCGTCCACAACACGCGCCATTACTATGGGAAAGTTGTCACCTCATTTTCACCAGAGTTTTGAACTCTCAGTGTTTCTTGGTCGTCCCAGGAAAAAGCAAAAAAATAGGTGGGTTTTAGATTTGGTTTTGGTATTTGTCCCTGAAAATGATGCAAAGGGGCTCCAAATCCCATCTCAAAAAGTCTTTAGATCTCATCTTTTCTGCATGCAATAATCAATATAAAGTTGAGACTTGATACCTTTTTAGCTTCTACTGGGATTTTGTATTCCTCTTGGCTGTCTTTTACTATGCTACTTGCTCTTTTTCCTCTTATTTGCTTGCACCTTTTCATCTTTTTATGTGTCCCTTTGTTTTTTTCTCCTTACCTTTACTACATCGTTTACTTCTTCTCCCTCATCCTTTCCTCCTTGCTCTTACAACCCCATTTGCCTCCTTCTTGACCTCTTTCTCTCTATTTATTGCTCCATTTGCCTTTTTCTCCTTGGCCTTACTACTATTATTTTTGTCTTTCACTTCCTTCATTTAAAACCTGCCTCACTCTTTCTCTCTCATATATTCAAATGCAAAACTCTCTTTTGACTCGATTTTATTTTATTTTATTTTATTTTTTACATATGGTTGAATTCAGTGGCGAAACCAAAGGAAAGGGGAGGGGAGCCATGGCCCCCGATTTTTTAAAAATTTTCTATACATATATAGAGATGCTATTATAAGTTATACCTTGCATAAACCTGCATAAGGTGTCCTCAATAAGATCAAATGTAGTTTATATTTTGAAAAACTGACTTTTAGATTAGATGAACTTCTTGCCAATTTCATGTTTTCAAAAATCACTATGATCCAACGGTTGGTTTCTAACAAATATCACTGTGGAAAATTATTACATTTAATTTGTTCTTCAAAATATAACAATTTTTCCCTGGTCAACCTTTCATAAATTGATTGGATCACTCTAATTTTTTGTGAACATGAATTGATACGCAGTTCATGTAACCTAACGGTCAGTTTTTCAAAATATGCTTTGCATTTTGCCCTATTGAGGTCACCACTTTGCGTATTGTACACCTTATAATATCATTCTTGAGTAGACTTGAATCATATTTTTTTCCCTAGTCAACCTTTCATAAATTGATTGGATCACTCTAATTTTTTGTGAACATGAATTGATACGCAGTTCATGTAACCTAACGGTCAGTTTTTCAAAATATGCTATGCATTTTGCCCTATTGAGGTCACCACTTTGCGTATTGTACACCTTATAATATCATTCTTGAGTAGACTTAAATCATATATATATATATATATATATAGCACATATAGCGCATATAAAATAACCCAAAAATGGTTTAAATTGAGAGAGCTATACTCAATTGAATTTTCAGATAAAATATATGACCTTCAAATAATTTATTTTGAACTATGGCCCACAAACTCTAACAAACTCTTATGTATTATACTGAATTTGGATGGAAAGACTAATTAACCTTTTTCATCCTATTTAACCTTCCAATTCCATGGGTTGAATAGTATTATCACCAAATAAATTTGTATGAATTTTTATGGTATTGCGATTTTGACACTAATATTTTGTAAACTTACAATTTTATATATATTATAAAAAATAGCTATTTTATGTCATTTTCATATTAAAAAATAATGCTCTTACATTAAAAATTTGGCCCCCTTGCAAAAAAATATCATGGTTCCACCCCTGTTTGAATTGGCATAATGTTACCATTTGTTGAATTATAGCATAATCTATACAAATATATAAAGGGAGATGGGAAGTTTGCCTGGTAACAATATTCCTTTCAAAAAATATTTTATACGTATATTTATTAAATTAAATATATATATATATATATATATATATTACACCTAGTGACAGTATGGGGGTGTATGGCAAACTTAAGAATATGGCCAGTTGATGATAAGTTTGTCTGGTTTTTTTTAATACTGTTTGGTAAGTAAATTTTTTCTATAAATCATTTCAATCATGTCCAGAAAATAAAGCATAAACACAGTTTTTATATAAACCAACTTGTTTCAAACCAACTGTAAGCTGGTTTACATAAAAACCATATAACAAAAAGAGATCAAAACTAACCATACCCAATTTTCAAAGTTCCCAAATAGGTCTATAAAACAGAAATATTGGCATCCAATATCTCAATTTGTAGTGGTGTTATGCGTCCAGTCAAAACTTCTCCTTCCATACACACATAGAATAGGACCCGCTCCATGTAAAAAAGGACATAATGAATAATAAATTTCAAAAAAAGAAGCGCACCTTCCTATATATATCTACCATCAAGCATTAGATTCATCTTTGTCCAGAGTACGGACTGCCCCATATAATTTCCTTAAATTTCTCAAGTTCCCCAAAATATTCCTACAAATTTATAACCAAATAGATAACATTTGCATTTTTTTTTTCATTTTTAATTTTTATCCAAAGTCTCTAACTGCTTCACTTTATTTTATTTTTAGCCATGTGAAATACAATTGAGGCAACTATCAATGCAATCATAGCATACGCTAAGATTGCGTTTGGTACGCGGGCTAGGAATATCAAGCCTGGGAATGTCTAATGGGGGGGTTTGGATTTGTAAACTTTGTAACCCCAAACCATTGTTTGGAATGTTGGGGTTCAGGATTAAGATGACTGAGCTTCAAGCTTGACCTGTATTTGTTTGGACCATCAGGATTACAGCAATTATTTATGAGATTACAAAATTACCTTTCATTGTTTTATGTATATATATATATATATATATATATATATATATATAACAGAGGAGAACACAGAGGCGTGGGTCTTGAACGCAGGAGACTGGCGACGACTGGAACGGCGACATAGCAGCAGCGGTGGCGACTAGTGAAAGGGTTAGGGCTTCTCCTCTTCTTCCTCTTCTTCTTCTTCTTCTTTATGGCGGTTCCACGGCAACGGTCGACGGGCGACGCAGCGGCTCCACTGCGAACGGCGACGCAGCGGCTCCATGGCGACGGGCGACCGACGGCGACGCAGTGGGTCTTCTTCTTCTTTTTCTCTGGTACGCAGTGAGTCTTCTTGGTGGCCTTCTTCTTCTTCTTCTTTTTCGTCCATGGCTATGTTGTGTATATGGGATAGACATGGAAAAATTATTTGTTGCTTGTGATTTCGAGGGATACGCTCGTCAATACGAAAGCTCATAATTTGCAAACCCAGGCTGAGATTTCTCAAATCCACGCTGAGAAGAGGTTTGGATTTCCCCTCGTTGGCCGTCTTTCTCACCCCGCAGGCTTCCCTTTTTTACCCCAAACCCAAACCCAAACCCGCCGGTCAAAACCCCCTACCAAACGCACCTTAAGGGTATCCGTAGGGATGGGGTGAGATTACGAATTCAATTCTTGTGTTAATCAGAAAGATAAATGGAAAATGATATGCATCACAACAATGTATCCCTGCAAGTATATTTCGAAAAAAGAAAGATAGTGAATTTCTAGAAATACCCATGAGTTATTTTTCAAAACTACCATCATTTTTTTATTGCAACGATACTTGTAATGATTCGTTGAATCGATATATGGCATTGCTCAAGATATATATATATATATATATATATATATATATATATATATATATATACAGTGGCGGAACCAAAGGTTAGGGTAGGGGGGCCATGGACTTTTTGAAATTTTATATATGTATAGGGATGCTATTATAAATTATACCTTACATAAAGCTTTATAAGGTCAAATGTTGCGCATATTTTAAAAAACTGACCGTTAGATTAGATGAAGTGCTTGTGAATTTCATGTTTGTAAAAAATCACAATGATCCAACGGTTGGTTTCTGAAAAATGTCACTGTGAAAAATTATTACATTTACTTTGTTTTTCAAAATATCGTCATTTTTCCCTAGTCAGCTTTTCATAAATCGACCGTTGAATCACTGTGATTTTTTGTGAACATAAAATTGATAAGCAGTTCATCTAACCTAACAAACATTTTTTTTTAAATATGCTCTGCATTTTACCCTATTGAGGTCACCACTTTGTGTAGTATACACCTTATAACATCATTCTTGTTATTTTATACATTGTATATCTTACACAACCACTCTAAAAACCGGTATTACTAATTTAACAATAAAATCGAATGAACAAATTAGCATTAAAATTTTGGAAAAGGGATTGAGGTATCTATCGAAAAAAGAAAAGAGAAAAAGAAGAAAAAGAGAGAGTACATTAGAGGGAATGTGAAGGAAAGAGATGAAATTTTGGCTAGAGGCTGACATAAACATCATGCATTTATATTTTTATCTTCCTCAATTAAGGTGAGAACAATTCATTTTTTTCAAAATTATTTTGAGTAAACTTGAATCATATATATATAGCACATATATAATAACCCAAAAAAGATTTAAATTGAGAGAGCTATACTCAATTGAATTTTTAGAAAAAAGATATGACCTTAAAATAATTTATTTTAAACTATGGCCCATAAACTTTAACAAACTCTTATGGATTATACAGAATTTGCATGAAAGAACTATTTAACCTTCCAAATCCTTGGGTTGAATAGTGTTATCACAAAATAAATTTGTATGAACTTTTATAGTATTGCGATTTTGGCACTAAAATTTTGTAAACTTACAATTTTATATATATTATAAAAATGGCTATTTTACGTCAGTTTCATAGTACATTAAAAATTTTGGCCCCCATTGAAAAAAAATCAAGGTTCCGCCACTGTGTATATATATATATATATATTAGAAATGATCAAGTAGGGATCAGTCCT
Organism: Hamamelis virginiana; assembly: GCA_017140935.1. Lineage (NCBI taxonomy): Eukaryota > Viridiplantae > Streptophyta > Magnoliopsida > Saxifragales > Hamamelidaceae > Hamamelis > Hamamelis virginiana. The sequence continues at coordinate 1,033,873 of JAESVK010000750.1, forward strand.
TAATCTTAATTTAAGGTCCACTCACCATTAGAATAGGTATTTTGAAAAACTGACCGTTGGATTGGATAATCTTCTTATTTATATCGTGTCTGCCAAAAATCACAGTGATCCAACCGTCAGTTTTTAAAATACAGACGGTTAAACAATTGTTACAACATCCAACGGTAAATACTGTTACAAAGAAAATGAACTATATTTTGAAAACCAATGATCGGAACACTATGGTAGACATGACATACATGAGATTATTAGCTAATCCAACGGTCGGTTTTTCAAAATACCTATCCTAAGTGAGAAAACGGTGAATGGATCTTACCGTAAGATAAGGACCGGTCCTTAATGGATCGTTTCTGTACATGTATAATTCAGATTTAATTTGGATTAAATTAATATCCCGCGATATTCAGCCCAAATTTCCACGGAGAGAGGTCAGATAAATAAAATTAAAAATAGTCATCTCCATTGTAAGAATCCATTTCCATTGTGACGTGGAAACACGTCTCCGTTTTGTAGGGTTGGGTGTCAGCTGTTAAAGGGCGTGGTCTGGGTTGGCGTTGTGGTAGACCAAACGAAGGCCGCTCTCTTGCGTGGGCCCAGACTAGGCCCAGCCATTTGTATCATACCATCATCATAATTTAAGTGTGAGCATCTAACCCCACATGAGCAGTCGCCAAGACTGACAGCTGTACGTTTGGCTCCAAACTGCGGTTAAAGACTTAAAGCCACAAAGGTCAAATGAATAGTAAGGTGAAACCCCGACTGGATTGAGGTCAGTTTGACCAGTCCCAATTCCCAAAGTGAGGTACCTCCGTCCCAGCCCAGTTCAGCCCATTAAATGGACTTCCTAAAGGGCTGTATTTGGGCCTGCTAAAACTAAACAGCGGACTAAACCGCGGCACCCCCACAAAATTCTTAGCCTTGTATAGCCAAATTTGGATGCATTCATATCAATGGAGATCGAAGTAAATTTCAGGGTAATCAACGTGAGGTTGCTCTATGGACGCTCCATATCCCTTCTAATTCATCTTAACTTCTTGTACCAGAATGCCAAAAAAAAATATTAAAAAATAAAAATATGGTGGTTTGTCGAAACTAGATCTCATCTGAAATCTCAATGGTAATGCTCTGTTTCATAAAATATTAAGTGTACTGACATCCACAAATGGGTTGTCTATGTTTGGATCTCCCACTGTCCCACAGAGAGAGCACAGTTAAAGAAAAATGCTGTAAATTGCTTTCCAAATTGATTCCTTTCCCATGCATTTATAAGCGCTATTATTTCCTCACCTTTCCCTGCGCTTGCCAAGATCCAAAAATTCAAATGAATTCTGCAGATGTTAACGAGCAAGTGGAATAAATACAACTACATTCTCACCTTGCCAAAACAAAGAAAAAATGCCTCACCCGCCTGACCGAACAAGTTAGTCCTGGGAATTTGCTTAAAATCTTGCGACTCAACATCCTTAGATCATTATTGTTATATCACAGGAAAGATTAAAAGAAATCAATTTTCTACGTGCACAAATTCATGCATCTTGCCTCAAATAAATAGCATTCACAACCACATCTTTATATCATTAGGTAACCAAAACATGTATCAGTAACTACTGCATTATACAATCACAGAAGCATCACAGGCTCTTGTAGCACCAAGAAGCAAAACTCAATCTATCTAGTCTCATTAGTTGAATCTATGCGTACCCAGTCATTCCAACAGTTGAGCCTGCCCGATTTGTTTTGCGAGCTGACTGGGTGGTAGTCGCCTTGCTGAAGTACACGTAGTAATATATGTTAAGAACCATTGTTGCAACAACAAACACTGCTCCTGCAATAAAAACGCCTTTCCGCAATGTTTCACAGGAGAAGTTTTGGGCATAAATCATTCCTCGATACTTTGTGTGGTATGCATTTTTCGTTGCACCTGCAATTAGACATGCTTCCGCAACCACAAAAGTCAACCTGCAGATGCATAAACGGAAAACAAACTTTTGAGTTTATTCCATCTCAGAAGTTGGTAAAATGGAACTTGTCACACATTCCACTGATTCATTCCAATGCAATGCATCAAAAGAGTTAAAAAAACAAAAAACCAATTCCTCCAAACTATCCCAATTGTTAAACAGTCACTAATCACAACGCCTTTTTATGAGCATAATGCCATCAATGCTCCATACCTTGATGTTGCACATTATGATTCACAACACGTTCTTGATTGCAATAATTATTACAAACTATTTGATAAAGATGAATAAATAAAAATTTTGGTTCACATAAAAAGGCCATCACTCAGGACCGGTCCTCCCAAAGCAGTGTCAGGTAAGAGTGAGCTGGATACAGTCCTAACTTTCAATATTACACGAAGTGGCTGCTCTCAACTCAAACCTGAGCAATTGCACATGACAAGCCGTGACCTTTACCATTGCACCAAATAATGGCCAAGTTTATTTTTTAAAATGTGTGTCAGGCACAAACCAAATATAACAAAATACAAATTATAAATTAATTTTCATTGATATCTATAACAAGATGTCATTAGTCCTATGCATTGCGATGCGAAACACCATAATTTGAAACAGCTCAATGATTGCAACAATTTTAAGAGGAGCCTAACCAGCAAGAAAAAGCACAGGTACTGATGAATAAATAATAATTCTGGTTTAAATACAGAAATAAAGATTGCACGCCTATCAGACATAAATCAAAGTACTTAAATAGTATAAAAGAAAAAATAAAAACCAAAGATACTTTATAAAATAATCTTTATTGTAAAAAAAGGCTTTTATTGTAAAAAAGGCTTCCAAGTGTTACAGATCAATTGGCTGCACATTCATTGCTAATACGGCACTACGGCAATGTTTACACATGAGTTCCCTCGTTATGTAGGGATGAAAGAATGGTATGCAGTATGTCAAAATTCTCACCATGATGAGACAAAATATATAATGGACCAAGCTCGATCCCCACCAGGAGCTAAAGGTCTCCCAAAACACATGCATCTTGTCACACCCATCAGTAAAGATTCGCTTGAGAGAAGAAACAAAAAAGCACCCACCCCATAACCAGTTGCAACATCTGAGTTGTAAACACAGTATGTAGCATTGGATAAATCGACCTTAGTTATAGTACCCTGTCGCACAGAAAAAGGAACTGTCAATACTACAAAGCAGCCTAAAGAACAGCATGCAAGTATATTCACAAATATCAAATCCAGCAGAAGAATATCCAAAATGTCAAAAGAGTTTATGCTTAGCAGGAATATCAACCACCGATGTTAGGCGACAATTCTCAAGGAAGTAGCAGCAGCCAGGTGAATTTTAAGCAATTTGGCTAAATGTCATAATGCCGGCGGACAACCATATTTTGTCCTTTGTCAGGAGATTCTCTAGGCCAAGGAACAATACAAGGGCCTGTTTGTAAATAAATCAACTTACAGCTGGTTTGGAAAAATAAAAAGTGTTTACACCTTGTCTTCTGTGTAAGGTTGAATTGATTTATGAAAAAAAAGGGAGGGGGGCTTACCAAACAATGGTGTGATAAAAATGGGTCAAATTCATCTTTTGCTGACCAGGTTTTCTTGTTTTCCATACAGCTCCTAATGGAATGATCTTACACCAATTTCCAGTCAATTGCAATTCTTGCTACACACTATCTATAAATCTATAAACAAATTGACACATCCAATGTAACAGCAAGATGCTTCACAATCTTTTGATCATTACAACCTTTCACCAGGTAGATTTTTTTTTTGTTAGAAGCATTAATTATTGGGTCCCAATCCTCTGGTCATAGAAATATCTATGTAGAAGATGCAAATATATGGACTAAATGAAAGTACCCAATCTTTGGCTGGGCGCATCATTTTGTTAACTTGCAAGCAAACATATTATAAGTATTGAAGATACATTACAAGAAATCCACAATTAAACATTATTCCATCGAATGAAATCTTATTAAATGCATCAGTAATTTGAGTGGAAATCCAAAGGGTTAATTGAGTTTAAAAAATTGTACATTTGTGCGTAGAAAGTAGACACCAGATGCCCAATTGCCTAAGAGTATCCTCAATGCCTTAACTATACAGCTGGCTATGAAAAATCAAGCTCCAAACTAAAATATATATGATATAAAACTGAAATTTAACTTTGATTGACTGGTGTACTTTGAAGAAATTTCCACCAGGAAGTATAGCTTTGTTATACATGAACCTTATTTTAGACATTGCCAGGCTTGTCCACCCATTTGTTGTTACCATCATGATGTAATATGGTAATCCTATATGCATCTACTATGAGGTTTCCGTTTAGAAGACAACCAATCCTCAGCAAGACAAATGCCCTAATAGAAGGTTAACAATATCAAAACATTAGCCAAGGCAATCTTGTCATTTTACACCATTTTTAATGAAGTTAGTAGGGCCCAAGGGGATTTAGGTTATTAGTCAAAGTATCACCACTTGCAGTAGGTGCTCTATTTGCTTTAAGGAATTAAGGTGCGTAGAGGATTACGTTTGTTATGGTAAGAAAGGAAGATTGCAAATCTGTCTGCCAGCCTCTCATATAGATGCCAACTCCACCATCCTATTTAAAAGTGGAACTTGTGTTCACTTTTTTCTTACATGTTACTCTACATTCGTCAATAACTTTCAATGAACTTTAACACATCTAAAGACATCCACATAAACACTAATTACTTTTACCTTCAATTTGGCATATTACAATGGTTTGAACTTTAGAAAACTTATCTATTTAATATAATGAACATACTAGAGGGCTTTTTATTGCTCAACAACCAGCATTCGAATCCATGGAAACTGAATAACTTACACCTATGGTAAAAGAAATGTCCACAGATCTTAATAAGGGTCATGAAAGCAATGTGAACCCTTGGGAAGCCATATCCCCGTCTTGAGAGTAGCATTCTTGATAATGTGTGACCAAAAAGACTCTAAAAATGAAAGCGACAACTGGAAGGACTGATAATTTAATTGAAAATTCAGATAATGCTCTGTCCAATGTGAATTGTCACAACCTCATTGTGATGCCAATACAATTAGAAATAATATGGATTTCAGGTATAATGGCCACACGATGCAATACTTTATAGCTCTTCTACCAATTAAATATCGATCTATTATCTTTTTTAAAAAAAAAGTTAAAAGCAAAGTAAGACCATCTCCAATCATGTACTCATACTTTTACTTAAATTGAGTAAAAATTTGAGTAAAAATCTCCATTTGACATGGAGCTCTCCAATCATTTACTCAAATTTTTACTCAAATCTTTTTAATAATTATATTTTTCTCATCTAAAAAATACCTCAGCCTTCTTTCCTCTCTATTTTTTATTCTCTGTTGCAGAATTACAAGCATAGCGCAGGCCGCAGGGTGTGAAACAAGATCAAACCAGAGAGATCTCGAAGGTATGACTCTATTTCCGCCTTGTATGGGTTGAGAGATCATTTGATCATATGGATCATCTGTTAAATTTTTTTTGGTATAGTCTATATGCTTATCATTGGTTCCTGGGATTTTCGTTCCCATCATTTAAGTTAAGATTGGAGTTGCTCTAATGATGAGTATACAGGGTGAAAGAGCTTAAAAGCTTGAAAAACTACTTAACTTTGCAAGACGAAAGACAATTCAAAACAACAGAATCTTCCTCTAAATAGAAGGGAAACAAAGCTCCTAAATAGAAACACAATACAACATTATGACAAAAATAACTGCGTACAAGGTTTAAGAACAGACTCTATATAGAGAATCCACCCGCCTAACTTAATAGAGACATTGCCACTATAGCGACACTAAGGGCTTTTTATTTTATTGATCTATCATTTACATTCCGAAATCCAGAAGGATGGAATCTTGGAATCTAAAAAAATTGTACATAATATATTTTTTTTATTCCCTGTATTTCATAACCCGTAAATAATATGACTATCAACTCGACGCCCAGAGCACCACAGCATCATGAAGAAGAAAGAAAAACAGACCAATGTATACCATGATGTAAGAATTACACAGCCACGAAAGCGGGAATAACCGAAATCTCCCAGCTTATAAATTCTTGTTTCTCCCTTTAAACATATTACAATTCGTTGCACACCGAACCAAATGGCGCCAAAGCATGTCTAATACGACAAATTCGAAGGCCTTTAGTCCTTTACAAGATACGATGTGTAAACACACCATCAAAGAAAAACCCTTCAATAGATACATAATAAGAAACCTTTTGACGCCTATACTCCTTCGTAGCATTAGAACCTTAAACACTCAAATCAAAACTCGTAATTTCGACACTTCAAACTCAACTAGCTTCGGTAGACTCACTATCAAAAGCACAGATCTCGCATTATCAGAGAAATGGTTGCTAAATCGAACTCCGCAACATCATGAACATAAGAATCGGATCATAGAAATCCTAATCTTTAAGAAAACAAAAGCAATCAAAGAATCTGATACAGCATAGAGAAACTTCAATAAACGAAAGCAATTCACTGAAACAGAAACTAAAGTAGAAATGCAAAGATCAAAATGTTCTCTCTACAGAAACTCTGACTTCATTCATAAATAGAGAGCTATGGAGAAGCAGAGAGGGACAGAGAGAAGGAGAAGGAGGAGGAGGAGGAGCTTACAACGCTTCTTCTGCGCTCAGCAGCGACGGCGAATCCGAAAGCGACTAAGCTTAGAACTACAACCAGTAGATGGACTAATGTGGATCCCTTTCCTTCCCTCATCTCCTAGAGAGAGAGAGAGAGACGAACCCTAGCTTCTGAGAACTGAGTAGTGAGAAGTGTGTGAAGCGTGACGGACTACTTTGTACGCAGTGAAGCGGAAAGCAGTGAAGACTGAAGACTTTAGCTGGAAAAAGAGATGAAAATTAAGACCCACGCGAAGTAAAAGATCGTCGAATACACGAGTCAATCAAGTTTACAGTTTGGGTCGATTACTCGCTTCCATGAGTTCCATTCCATATTTCCATTTGATAAGCTGCGTGATGATTACGCCCTACAGGAAGAGTGAATATTCTGTTTTATTTTTTCTTTATTTCCTTTTTATCTTAACGAAGTTCTCGTATAATCCCATGAGGGCTTTCCTATAGGATTAGAATGAGCTCTCTTTTCCAATTTGCTGAGAACCTTAATTTAGTGGAGGATGATTAAATCTAAATATTGGACCATTATATAGTTCAGCGTTAAAAGTCCCTGATAATGAAGTAGGGATTTACAAATTCAAGTATTTCTTGCAATAATGCCCTTTGATTGATGTAGATGCGAGCAATGTGACAAGTATAGGGAGGTCTCATAATAAGAATATGAGGGCGCTCGCTTTGTAGCTTGGCCTTCGTACAGGAACAACCAGACTGGCATCTGAACTTTTACACACAGGATTTGACAGAATGTTATATAGTTGGTCGCTGGATTGATAAATATTGCAAGTATGCCACTTAAACACCGCCTCGGTCTCTGCCGAGTTTATAGGGGTAATATGGTCACGAATGTTGGTTCCAATATTGTTTGATTATTCAAGGGCTGTTTGGTAATCCTTCTATAATCGAGATTTTTCCTGCATAGAAGATCAGTTTTTGATTAGTACTCCCAAGCAATGTTTTGGGATTTTCAAAGGTTTAGAAAATAAGGAGCTTAATTTAATGAAAATTTACGATATTAGAATTTTGATTTGGAAAATTTCAAATATTATTCAAAATTGAAATAAGACCGAATTCAATATTGGACAGACAGATTAGAAATAAGAATTAGATCTAATTAAAATTGACTTTAATATGAATTGTACAAAGATATGGTTCTGACACAGTTCATTCTATAGGATAAGTCTAAAGATTTCACGATCCCAGGAATCAGAATAAAACCCCTACCCCAACTCATGTTCATGTGTGCATGGGTCCAAATAAATTATTTGGGTTTATATGGCTAGAGACAACCAAAAATTTCTTATCTCTTCTTTGTTAATGGCAATTTGTTGTTGGCATTTGCATTAAGGGATGAAGCACCTAAAATTATGGTGATTTTGCAAGAATATGAAAAGGGATAAGATCAAGTAGTGAATTTAGAAAAATAAACGACTTTTTTTTTTTTGGGGGGGGGATAAAATAAGCAGTGACCTTTTAATGTTGTTTACCACAAAAATAACCACCAATGGTGAGGTGCCATGTGGCGTGGAAGTTGGTGTTTTAGTGGCTACTAACTATATTGTTAGTGGGCCACTAATTTAATTAGTGGGTGGTTAATTAAAAAAAGTGAGTAATTTAATTGGTGGAAGGTTATGCTATGTGTCAAGCAAAGATGAAGTCTTGAAAAGTTAGTGGGAAGTTAATCAAGAAGTGGCTATTTAGTTAGTGGGTGGTTATGCCACCTGTCAAGCAAGGATTAAGTCTAAATTGGTTAGTGGGACATGTGGCAATTATTTAGGCATCATGTGGGAAGTTACAAAGTAGCGGAGCACTACTTCAAGAGCATAAAGTGGGCGGTTTGTATGGCACACCATACCTTAGCCGTGGCCTATATATACCTCAATCCAAGGCACAAGCAATACAACTCCAACTCCAAAAATCAGCGCAATGCCCCAATCATTCTAGTAGAATTTTAGGCCTTTCTCTTAGCAAGCAGGCTCCTTTTCAATTTTATTTCAAGCATCATTAGTTTAGTTCAAGCATTTTCTCAATTTCAATCCGTAGTTGTTTGAGTTTCAAGCATTTCTACTTCAAGCAATCGTCGCATTTCAATTTCCAAGCACATTTCAATTTCAAGTATGTCGATTTCCATTTCTAGCATTGTAATCTCAAGTAATGTAAGTATTTCTCTTTTTAATGCATTTCCAATTTCATTTTAAGTAAGTTGATCGGTTCGATTACGATGTAATTCGAGTCGGATTTTAGTTTTTATTAGACATTCAACACTAGAACCCAATAAAATCAACCTCTAATTCTCGCCAATTACCTGATTTCTATTTCAATTTCAAAGTGACCGACTAGGTATTTAGGACATTTCCTAGTTTCTTGGCCTAGAAGGTGCTAGAGGTCGTGTTCACATGGTTTTTGAGCTTTTTGAGCTCTAGCACGCCCGCGCACGAAGGCCTTTCTGCTTAAGGCCTTAGACCGTTGTTTTTCACCTGGAACACCTTTTTGGCACGTCCGGTGGGACCCCAAAGTGTTGAATGCCTAGGAGACCAATTACAAGATCAATGAGTAACCCATCAGAAGATCATGGGACATCGTCAGATGGATCCCATGGTGAGGAAGAGCCTAGGTTATGAGAAATTTTAGCCAAATTGGAAACAGCCCTTGACAAAATGTCAAATCATTTGGATGAAACATTATCAAATTTAACTCAAATGTTTTCATTCCACATGGAAAAGTTGTATGAGCATTATGCAAAGGCTCAAGACCAAATTATCCAGTCTTTACAGAAAAATACCGCAAAACAGAATTAAGGTATTGATGAATTGAAAGGTCATGACAAAAAATTGGCTGATGATGTTAGCCAACTTTGTGGTTCAAATGACTCGAGGCCTTTCAAAACACTCGTGGGGCAAAATGAAAGGCCTGAATGGCCTTTTGAGGTTCTTCAAAATCCTCTGTTTATTCTGAAAAAACCTCCAGAGATTCTTAATATGAGAAATTTCGGGTCAAACAGGAATGAGGTCAAGAATACGATCCCAGAATGTATGGCTATAGATGCTACAAAATCTATCGTAAGACCTTTAAATGGAAAAGGCCTTACCAAAGGCCTGGATGAGATTGTTAATAACCACAACGAGTCTGAAGGTCAGAATATGACATTAGAAAATCAGTTTATAGTCATTACTACTCCTATTATGGATTCTCAAAATGAGGAAAGACCAATCATAAACCAAATGCCCGGGAGGCAAGGTTCTAAGAACGATGGTCTTCAAGAGTTCACATGTAATCCTTTGTATGAGGAGGAAATTCAGAGTAAAAATCAAAATAGCCCTGAATTATTTCAATTTATGCTCGTGGGGCATGTAGAAATGTCAAATTACGAAATCATGCATGAGAGGCCTTAACAGAGAAGACCAAGCTGGACTTTTTTGGTGACGGTCTTAACATTCAAGGTAGTATAGAGAATGTTCTCATTGATTGTTATGAAAAAGATGACGACTATGTTGTGCACGAGAAGCCATTCGAGGTCTTAACAGAAAAGTCGACGGAGCATGACTTTTCTGGTGATGGTATTAAAATTAGAGAAGGTCATATGATTGACAACTATATTCTTGAAAGGACTGTGGAGAATGTATTTGCATGTTGTAAAGATGAAAATGACCATCCCTATAGTCAGGAGACCATTCCTCAAGGTCTTTATGAAGAAACACCAATTTGTACCAAAGTCAAAAAGCCTTCAGATATTGACAAATGTGGTACAAAGGACAACAAAGATGAGAATGTCTTAACAGGTTGTGATGACGATGACCTTCTCTACAGTCAGGGGACCGTTCCCGATTGTCTTTATAAAGATGAACAGGTCCCTACAGAAGTCAAAAAGCTTCAAGATATAGACCAAGGTCATACAGAGGACAGTAAAGATGTCTCTAATGAGGTAACATTTGGAGGTAAAAACATATCCATGTCCTTTATTTCTAAATTTATTCAATTCATGTGATATTTGGTTTTCTTAGATCAAACCAGAGTAGTTATGAAAATTATTAGACATGGATTCAAAATGAAGATCAACCATCTTTCTCAAACAATCTTACATTCTAGATGGGTTTGCGGAGGCCATCAAGTTTGGATTAAAATGAGATGGTTGGTGAAGAAGGGGAGAATATTTCTGGCCAAAAAGATGGCTTTACAGGCCATAAAATAGTATTTACAAATTTTTAGGTCTTATAAGACCGAAAAAAAAGACCTTCGGGCCGTAAAGCACGGCCTTACAAATTATAAGTATTTAAGACCTTTCAGTGCAAAAACGTGATCTTTGGTCCTTCAGGCCGATGATTTGGTTATAATATATTTTCGGAGATATAGGCCGAAAAGAACGACCTTGCAGGTTGAGAAGAATAGCCTTTCTAGGCCATAAAGAGAGAACTTTATAAACCACAGGAGGAAGTTCTTCGCCACAACAATGTGCATCAACTTTATTTCGGACCTTTGGAAAAATCAAATTAAGCTATTTCAGAAGGCCTTTCCACCATGCACAGTCATTCCAGAAGACTTTGTCAGCACTCATAAAGTCGGACTCACCTATAAGCAAGACATTCATACCACCACAGAAGATTGCCAAATGCCTACAACAAGGCCGTTGACAAAAGACCTGAGAGACATGCTGAAAGAAGGTCTACAAGGCTAAATGCAAAAGTTCAAGGAAGATCATAAAGTTTACAGGTCAAATATTAGACAGGGCTGAATATAACAGGTTGAAAACCTTCCAAGCAGAGTGCTAAGACCGTAGCAAAAGATCTAAAGGCCTTTACTGAAGACCATTGTGTAAGACTTTTCTGTGAAAGGCCTAAAATCAAAGTTTGACACACTAAAAGAAGCTGTAAAAGATCAAGACCTACATGACAAATGGTATATATTCTTCCATCTTTACGAATTCTTTTCTACAAAAGTAATTTGAAAGATGCAAGAACGGGGGGCAAAGTGTTCACCACAAAAATAACCACCAATGGTGAGGTGCCATGTAGCGTGGAAGTTGGTGTTTTAGTGGCTACTAACTATATTGTTAGTGGGCCACTAATTTAATTAGTGAGTGGTTAATTAAAGAAAGTGGCTAATTTAATTGGTGGATGGTTATGCCACGTGTCAAGCAAATATGAAGTCTTGAAAAGTTAGTGGGAAGTTAATCAAGAAGTGGCTATTTAGTTAGTGGGTGGTTATGCCACATGTCAAGCAAGGATTAAGTCTAAATTGGTTAGTGGGCATGTGACAATTATTTACGCATCATGTGGGAAGTTACAAAGTAGTGGAGCATTACTTCAAGAGCACAAAGTGGGCGGTTTGCATGACTAGCCAGACCTTAGCCGTGGCCTATATATACCTCAATCCAAAGCACAAGCAACACAACTCCAACTCCAAAAATCAGCGCGATGCCCCAATCATTCTAGTAGAATTTTAGGTCTTTTTCTTAGCAAGCAGGCTCCTTTTCATTTTTATTTCAAGCATCATTAGTTTAGTTCAAGCATTTTCCCAATTTCAATCCGTAGTTGTTCGAGTTTCAAGCATTTCTACTTCAAGCAAGCGTCGCATTTCAATTTCCAAACACATTTCAATTTCAAGTATGTCGATTTCCATTTCTAGCATTGTAATCTCAAGTAATGTAAGTATTTCTCTTTTTAATGCATTTTCAATTTCATTTCAAGTAAGTTGATCGGTTCGATTACAATGTAATTCGAGTCGGATTTTAGTTTTTATTAGACATTCAACACTAGAACCCAATAGGTTCAACATCTAATTCTCGCAAATCGTCTGATTTCTATTTCAATTTCAAAGTGACCGACTAGGCATTTAGGATGTTTTCTAGATTTTCAGCCTAGAAGGTGCTAGAGGTCGTGTTCACACGGTCTTTGGGCTTTTTGAATCCTGGCACTCTTGCACACGAAGGCCTTTATGCTTAAGGCCTTAGACCGTTGTTTTTCACCAGGAACAAATGTTAAGGGAGTTGAGTGTCATGAGAAATGTTTAGGCCAACTTTGGTCAGAAGATTCAAAAGCTAAGGCACCGTTTGGATTTGTTTTTTATAAGTACTTATTTGCTTTTTAAAATTTTTTCTAAGAAATTATGTATTGCAATTTTTTATAAAAGCAAATAAATACTTATGAAAAACAAATCCAAACGGTGCCTAAGTATATATCCAATTCTGTCAAAGAGAGTCGTACCAAATGCTTAAATCAAAGTATTTGACTATTTTTTTATGGGTTAAAATAGAATTTCAATACTACTCTATTCTCGTTCTGAGCTTGCCAAATGAAGTGTGTGGCTATATTCATGAAAACCAAGCTTGGCACAAATCCCTTATTCTCATCTCGTTTTGAGCTTGCCAAATGAAGTGTATGGCTATATTCATGAAAACCAAACTTGGCACAAATCCCTTATTCTCATCGTGTCATATTTTGGAAGCTATGGAATTAGTGGATAATGGATTGAGGTAATAGATTAGAGATTCAATGAAAATTTAGCAAAATGGAAATTGGCCAAAAGTTATAATATAGTAATTTTAACTCTTAAAAGTCTCACTAATAAACTTTTGTTGCCAGAGCACTTAGAGGACAAAAATACACCTCATTTAGTATGACATCCCATTTTAATTCATCATATCATTTTTTTTTTTATTTCCAAAAATATCTCTCCTCTCTCTCGGCTCATTTATTTTTCTTCAAAAAATGTCTCTCTCCTCTCTTTCTCTTACCTATCTTTTTTCACTACACTAAACTAAAAAAATAAAAAAAATAAAAATTCACTACACTATATGTAACTTTCACTGCACTTACATTGTTAATCAATGTAGTGAAATTTAATTTACAGAGAATCTCACTGCACTGTATATAAATTTTCAACTACACTTACAATGATAATGATTCATTCCCGCTACAGTGATGACCAGTGGTCCAGCGCAATGAAATTTAATTTGTGGAGTGAGAAAAAGGAGAGAGAAAGAAGAGATGAAGGAGAAAGATTTGTGAAAAATATTTTTAGAATAAAATAAAAGAGAAAGAGGAGACCACTTAGTTATAAATAGAAAATCTGCCATCTATAAAAAATTATTTAAAATATTAGGACTATATGCATTAAAAATCTCTTAATTAATTGCATGAAATCTCTTTTAAGAGAACTTTATGCATGGTGAAGCTAAAACTTAGGACTTTATACAAATATATCGGCCCAAAGAAAGCCCAATTCAACCTAACACCCCATTAGACTATATATATATATATATATATATATATATATATATATATATAGAGAGAGAGAGAGAGAGAGAGAGAGAGAGAGAGAGAAGTGTTCTGATGAGCTATACTTTACTTTAACTAAAATCAAGTAATAAATCCAAACCATTGTATTTCTTCACTTAATACATGATTTATTATAAAAAGAAATCAAATGGTTTGGATTTCTTAGCTGATTTTAATTAAAATAAGGTATAACTGACTAGAACATTTCACTATATTTATATATATAACAAAGCCCATTAAAGTCTTTGTCCTAAGAGGCGGGCTTGGTTTGGCCAGGCCTCGGCCCAGTCCATCTAAATAATGATTATATTCCCTATCTTAAATTCTTGAATTTCCTGAATGTTTTAGTTTTTTTGTTATAGTTTTTTTTTTGTTTTTTAATTTCTGGTAGAAAAGGATTTGTCTGACAGTTACATGCCCAAAATTTTACTTTAATTAATTATTTAACTTCTCTATTGGGAAAAAAAAAATAGTACTAAAAATCAAAGGCCAGTTTAGAAATTAGAAATTTAAATTAGACTGAGGGAAAAAAATTTAGTTCTATTTGAATTTTAAATGAATTATCTCAACTGATTTTAAAATACCTATGTTTGTGTATTTTCTGTATAATGTTATATCCATTTATGAAAAATAAGGAATTTATCAAGCTTAAATAAATTTACAAAAAATAAGGAATTTGTCGGACCACAGTGAAATCAAAACTGATCATTGGACTCATATTCAGCTCTAGATTTTAAGTTTTCCGAACCATCCCTAATTCTCACATTTAAACATTGATACTGAGAGGACTGTGATTAGGATAACAATAAAGGGTTTATAAAGAAATCACACACTACCTAAATGGCTAACTGATGTCTCTTTCTTAAATGGTTTACAAATATTCAATTCTTTTTTATTGCATCACAAAGAGAATGATATATGGCTTTCTTGTGGAGCAGAACTTGCAGTTAAGGGCCTGTTTGGAAACTTTGAAAACTGGGTCTGACTATTTCTGATCTCTTTCTATTATATGGTTTTTATCTAAATCAGCTTCCAGCTGGTTTGAAAAAAACTGTATTTATGCATTATTTTCTGGACAGGATTGAAGTATTGAACTAATTTACAGAAAAAATACACTTACCAAACAGTACTGAACAAAAATTAGACAAATGTATCCTCAGCTGATCAAGTTTTTAAGTTTGACAAACAACCCCTAACGATTAAGGATTGAACTGTGACAAAGAATTTTAAAACCTATGTTTGGATCACAAAACTCTCTCACTTAGTGTCTACCTCTACTTTTTCTGAAACTCTGTCCACAAAACCAAGTGATAGAATATTCTCGAAAACTGAGATATCAATCAATCTACTAGTCCCAATAAAACAACAGGGCCTCATTTATGAGATTCATGGACCAAAATCAAAACCCTTATAATATGGTTTTAATCATAGTCTAGTAAATCAGAGTTTAGGAAATGTAAAATAATAAATGATAATTCGAAAAACCCGATTCAGTGTTGGTGATAAATGGTGCAAAAAAAATGAAACTCGCAGATTTTCAGGAAAGCAAACAAGGCATACTTCTGTATTTCTATTTAGTTTTCATGCTAAATAAGCTATAGAATTCAACCATTTGAAGAAGCAAATTAAGACAGCCTTGAGTTGGTATCAAAATTAATCAAACAATGGTAGCCCCCCAAAGGATGTTCCACAGCAGCCATTGCCTGTGCCATTCCTGCTCAAGCTAGCATGGTTACACCATTCACAGGCCTTAAGTCAGCATCGGCATTTTCAATTGCTCGCAAGCCCAGCAATGACATTACTTCTCTCCCCAGCAATGGAAGCAAAGTCCAGTGCATGCAGGTACTTAAAATTAAAAACTACTACTAGTAGTGCTAATTATATTGAATGAGGAAAGAAAATTGGCCTGATCGATATTAATTCGCTGATTTTATCATATAAATTGCTGAGTCCAGGTGTGGCCTCCATTGGGAAAGATGCAATTTGAGACTCTCTCTTATCTCCCACCTGGCTTTCCTGTGTCATTAGCCAAGGAGGTGGACTACCTTATTCGCATGGGATGAATTTATTACAATTAATTTATTCATATTTCAATTATACACATAATAAACTTATATGAGGTGTGAGTTAAAGCACAAGAATAGACCAACGCCCATCACATATATTCTGATATTCAAGTCCCAGCAGTCCTCGATCGAATGAGATAAGTTAATGAGCGCACGCCACGTGGCAAACCCACATGGATACTTAATGATAGTGCTGTCAATCCCCAAATTTTCCCTCATTATGTGGCCATGGAGTTGTAATGTCATCTTCGTAGTGATCTGCCGCCAGTAATTGTCCAAGATTTTAGGGGCTTTTTGGCAAACTTAAAGATCTGGCCAATAGGGGATACATCTACCTGAATTTTTATTCAGTACAGTTTGGTAAGTGCATTTTTTTTCTGCAAATTAGTTCAATTCTGTCCAGAAAATAAGGCAAAAACACAGTTTTTTTCAAACCAACTGGAAGCTGGTTTACGTCAAAACCATATAGCAAAAGAGATCAGAACTGGCCAGATCCAGTTTTCAAAGTTCCCAAACAGGCCCTTACCAAATCAAATTGACTCCATTGAATTTCGAGCAAGAAGGGTTTTAAAGTGAATTTATATAAATAGAAAAAGTAATGCTATACATCACTAGCATTAAATTTTAATGCTATTATAAATCTCATTACTTTGCTTTGTGTGATTTAATTAGTTAACAAGTTTTTATTATTCGGGGTGTTTATCCATAAGTCCTATTTATAAGTTTTGTTTATCATTTTTCCACTTTACCCAAAAATCCTTTTTAATGAGAAACACCTCAGTTTGTTCTTTAATTTTGCAAAAACTGATCATTTTGCAGAAAAACTTATGTATAGATTAGTTTTTGGAAAGTGCTTGAAAAATTTATGTAAAGATCAGTTTTTTGGGAGTGCTTAGACTTTTGGGTAAAAAAAAAATTAATTTGGACTTATGGGTAAAGTAAAAAGATGACGGGACTTTTGGGTAAAAAAGAACTCAAAATGAGACTTATAAATAATTTTCCCTTATTATTTTTAGTTTTTTTTTTTTTTTTTTTTGAATGATTATCTTTTAGTTTAAGAACTTTGAATTCTTCATTTTTTCCAATTTTCATTGTTTTATTTGTCGGATTTTTCAATGGAAATTGGATGCTAATAAGATTAATTGATGATGTTATATTGGTGATAGATAAAAAATTAAAGCTAGCTCTGGTTACATGGCCATCCATCCAAATGAACTAAACTTGAACAGGATTAATGTGTACTGAAGTTAGAAATGGAAATATCATATTACAAATGTTTCAAAAATGTCCTAATAAGAAAATCAGAAATTTTTGTATCTATTAAGGTTTTTTTTTTTTTTTCCCCTCAAATTTTTGCTTCACAAATTGGTGAGATTCATGTTTAATTAACCAAAATTTCATATTACCAAATAGCCCCTTAGCTTAGTTTTGACTGTGGTAATCCAACTCACCCAAATAGTATCTTATTTTTCATAAACATGCTTATTATGAAAAGAGCAATGCTATAATTGCTTAATTCAGTATCATTATGAAATCACTAAAAAGAAAAAAAAATACTGAAGCTAATGGATAATTTTGAAAAGTCATACCATGTTAGTTGAATATGTCACAAAAATTGATGTGGTTCAATTTTTGACATAAAATGACAATCTGACTGCAGGCTGAGCCCATGGATTTATTAATTTTTTTGATGAAGGTTCACCTGATCCGTTTGGCAGTGCCAACCAGTTTGGACTTATTCTTGGTTGATTAATTCATACTTAATATGAATTAATTGCAAGTCAGACCCAAATTGGAATTCCTGAATCATCCAAGGCTGCAAGCAGCTATGTTTGACAGATAAATTGGAAGAAGAAAATACTGCCACTCTCCCGCATCCATAGAAAAAAACCATCACAAAATTGAACTTCATTAGTTTCCTTTTTTGCAGATTTTCAAAAACGAAGTACTGCAATACACACTCTCTCTCTCTCTCTCTCTCTCTCTCATGGATTTGAGGGTACTTCCGTGATGGCCTTCAAGTCCCAAATATCATAATCCCAAATAACATCTCCATAGAGTACATTATAAGCCTCACCCAAGAACTCCACCCCCCAATACGGCAACCAAGTGGAACCCCATGACATTTGCTCATCCACCATTCCTGTCATCCACGGCCACTCTTCCCAATTCCTTTGAATCTCCGTCGCCGGAGCCATCGCTGCCGGTTCTCCGCCGCCATCCCTCCTCCTCTCCTCTTCCACCTTCCCCTCCTCCTCTTTCAACTTCTGGGCTCGCTTCTTCTTCTTCATCATCACAACTTTAGCATCTTGGCGATCATCTTCATACTTTTGAGCTTTCATAGCACTTCCCGCCATATTTCTCTGTCTCTTCATCCCTTGGAGCAATTCGATCTATTAGTACTTGTTATACGAGCTATAAATAAAGAATTGCTTAATTTATATGGAACTGGTCATATCTGTATATATATATATATATATATATAGAGAGAGAGAGAGAGAGAGAGGGTTTTGATTTTTGAAACTTGGAGCTAGTGCATGGTGATGAGAGCAATCGCAAATTTCCATAATCACGTGCTAGGTCATTTGTACTGGTTAAGAGTCATAAATAATGACAATATCTAACATCGTGCATCCTTTTAAGGTTTGAAAGGCAAGCTGTTGACACAAAGGCTGCCTCCCCCTTTGGACCACAAACAACGTTCGTGACTTTATTCAATGAACAATCAGTGATCAAGTTACTGGCTTGTCAGGAAAACATTTTAAAGCTTCAATTGAAAATTGCCACGTTGGGAACTTGATTGGCCTCGTTAGTTAAATGCCAACGGCTATTGGATTTTTCTGTAGTTTGATTTATTTTGATGTCTAAACCCTTTTGCTGCTGCAGCCACTTGCAGTTTTCCTCTTCAACTTGTCGCTGGCATCACTGAACCCAACTTGAGGCTCAACTTGCTGTTTCAGCATAAGGTGTCCCTGCAGAGGCCGTTGAGCCGCTGAATGAGGATCTGTATTTTAAAAGAAAATTTTTTGCCAATTGATAAAAATTAATCTTTATTCTACTTTTTAATAACTAAAAATATGTGCCACTAGTGAAAATGTATATTATTATGATTTTAAACAGAGTTTTTGGTATGCTGTCATGTAATAGAATTATATATCTGACTATGCGTGTGTATGGGCAGCTGTGAGCAGTGGCCATAGAAATAGTGGTGATGGTTAAAAATCAGGAAAATATTAGAGAATTCAATTTGTATTTAATATAAATTATGTATGAAAAATTAAAAATTTAAAAAAGAAAGGAAAATGCTATATCTCCCAAAAATGTTGTCTCAAAAGTGTATCCCAAATGATGTGGCGGTTGATCTAACCCTTATATTTTTTAGCAAATTTTTTAATTAATATTAAACGAAGATTAGGATTGATTTGGGATGATTTTTGGGGATAAATAACATTATCCAGAAAGAAATTGAGTGAGCCCACTTCCGCCTGTTGGGCAATATATACTACATAAGGTTGGGAGATGCTTTTGGGCCTGTTTGGCAAACTTAAAAACCTGACCAGCTGAGGATAAGCCTGTCTAATTTTTATACAATACTATTTAGTAAGTACATTTTTTCTGTAAATCAGTTCAACCCTGTTCAGAAAATAAGGTACAAACATAGTTTTTTTTTTTTTTTTTCAAACCAGCTGTAAGTTGATTTACATAAAAACCATATAACAAAAAGAGATCAGAATTGGCCCGACCCAATTTTCAAAATTTCCAAACAGGCCTTTTGATACCAACAATGAACCTTTTAAACAGGCAATTAGCATCCTAAAGCTGTTGGTGGTTGTTATGTTGCACATAAAAGTGTGAAAAAAAGAAAAGAAAAAAAAGACCGATTGAAATATTTATATATGATTATAAAGGTACATTAATAGGTATGGTCCCATATAATTCTAAGAATCATAGTACTAAATTATTGCTAAGTTAAATTAGATTTCTTCCATATATGTATAATGCCCTAAAATTTTATTAACTACAATAAAAGTAATTAAATTAAATCAAAATTTTATCATAAACATGATTTCATAAAATACAACCAATCACAATATTTTTTTTTTCTAATTAAACTAAAATTTCTAATAAATACCAATTCTTTTGCACATTGGGAAATAATTAGAATTCTTTATATTTTTTGTGATTGTGCATAAAGTTGAGGATTGGAGATTTGTGTAATGCTCCAGGAACTGGTCTTTCCTCCAAAATGGAGACTGAAAACAAAAGGAAAAAAAAAAAAAAAAAAAAGAAGTTGATAAAGTTGGAGCAAGCAAGTAAATTTTTTTTTAAAATCATTATTAATTTGATGGGATAATAATGAATAAAGGGTTAAAAGATTTGATGGGATAGCTAGCCAGAAATTTAATGAGACTGCAGTGATATTATTGGCAGCATATGTACAGCCATGGGGATTGTATATAATGTTTGAAATTGAATATTCTTTGCAACTTTGGTGATTGTATGTAAAGTTGGCTGGAGATTGGAAATTGTTTGATGTTTTGGGAATTATGCCATATCTTTTATAGAGGGCATTTTGGTCCTAAAATGCTTACAGAAATTATTCATTTCATTTTTGAAAACTTGAATCCATTCATGTAGTTTTTTCAAAACCTAAAATTTTTCATGTAAAATGCCCTTAAAACTTTGTTTATGCCTTCGTCATTTATTATTAATTATTATTTGAAAAATGATAAAACCAAGGTGGATGGATGCCTTGGTCAATTCATTAAAGAAAAAATTAGAGTTAATCCAGTGGGTTGGTCAAGCTGGTTGAGCAGCTTGGCGTCAAAACTTCCACCTCGGGTTCAAGTGGGTATGCTCCCCACATCGTGTCCGGGCAATGGATATTTGATAAAAATCCATGGGCCAGCGCTTTACCCCTTTGTGAGCTTACCCGGCGCGAACAATGATTAGTCTCTGGTTGTCAACGTTGAGGAAACACTGGGTCTCGAAAAAAAAAAAAAAACCCTAGAGTTAAGAAAAATAGAAGAAAGAGCATCTCTAACAACAAAAGTTTTTTTTTTTTGGATATTTATATACCTTTTTTTTTTGTTAAGTTACTATGAAATAGCTAGACATACGGTTAGGGATACTCCAATGGTGTAAGCTATTTTTTGGTCATCTCTCTGAGTTTGGATTTGCTAATCAGCTGTTGGTCAATTCGTTAAGCGATCAACATGCTGATCAGCCGTTGGATGTTCGCCATATGAATCCAAACTTAGATCTAAAGGCCGAGATTAATGGAGCCTAAAATCTAGTGAAATATGGTCCTTTTGAGGAATTAACAACTCAATAATCTCAGCCATTAGATTTGAGTTTGAATCCACGCAGCAATCATCCAATGGTTGATTAGCATGCTCCATAAGCAAATCCAAACTCTCTCTCTTCCCTTGCAATTAAACACAAATCCCAATGCACTTTGTGTGTCTTGGAGAAAAATGGTTAGAACTAAAAGTTAAGCCAAATTATAACTAAAGTTATTTTTAATTAGAGAAATGCATTAGTTGTTACAAATAAATTTTTGCATTATTAGAGTATCTCCAATAGGAAGCTCTCTATCATTTAGCCTCCCATCTTCACGTTTAAGAGAGCTATTATGCTAAAATGAGATCTCCTTTTATATTTGGTATCATTGTATTTCGCTGGAATGAAAAATTTCCATATTTGGAATCATTATGTGTCTGGATTTTAAATTGAAAAAAAAAAAAAAAAAATGATATGAATTGTTTAAAAGAATATGGTCAAAAGAATTATCAAATATGAAATACGTTGCTAAAAAAAAAGGACTTTAAATGAAAAAAAACTATTTTAACCGTTGGAGCTGCTCCAACGTAACATCTTTGGGCTTACAGCTAAGTCAGCTGGCATGACAGCAAAGGCCAAGTGGCAACCATTAATGATTTCGTACTAGCCATGTGGGTCTCCCTTTGCAGTCAGAACACCATTTTCTTCTCAACTGCTCCACATTTTAATTAAGACCCCAAGGTCCAAACCAACTTAGCCTAAGCCACACTCAATGAACGAACACCCGAAACTAAACACAAATGGACCAAGTCCAAGTCAATTACCCCTTGAAAAGCTGCAATGTTTCCTAAAAACTATGTCTTTAAATGTATCCCTATTCAATTTGAATTATTTATTATTTATTAAAGAAAAAATATGGTTAAAAAAAAAAAAGAAGAGAGAAAAATCATTATTAGCCGCACTATTAAGAATATATTTAAGGAGTAATAATCTAATCAGCTAAGCATTTATGGGCATTGGATCATCTCATCATCATAAATCTTAGCTGGCTTAAATCTAAGTCAGCATTAATTGACTATATCATTTCACTGTATTTAGGAATATAAAAAATTAAAAAGGCTAAGTATTTTTCTTTTGTTAGATGAGGTAATGGCTCTTCCAAGTTTCAACTTTGAAGTAGCACCTAAACTTTTTCCCACCATGCTCCCAGAGCATCTTGAAACGCCATTGCATTCTGCTGTCACCCCTATTGAACCAATATGGGATGAGGTGAGGTGAATTAGAAAAACCAAAATTCTTGATTAATTGTTTATTTGTTTTAATGAATTCATATAATTCAACAAAGTATCAAAGTAAAAAATTCACAATTAAAATTATTTAAAAATGTTAAAATCATCACCATAATTAAGTGGTGCTATATGACCCACTTTTAGAAATTCATAAAATATTTTATTTTACATTTTTATTCTCAGATGTGATGATAATTGTGATATTTTTGAATTTGTTTATTTATAAAATGATAGATAAAATAAAATGAAATAATTTAATATTTGATGGAACAGTCCGAATGTATATTTGTTTTGACTTTTAACAAAATTGTTGCCAAATAATGTATCCAAAAAATGACAAGTTCTTCTAATCTGATAACCCAATTCACAGAGGGAACTTGAACAATTCAACTTCGTGCATTAGATCAGCTAGACAATTAATTAAGATTGACCATAACTTGATCTACAGTTTTAAGATAGAGAGGCATGAGAGTTGGCTACAGCGTCAGCTTATCTGATTACCAAAAATATTTTAAGGCACGTCAAGTTGCATTAGTCATGACCCAATCCCCGTCATGAGAAACGTGGCATTTACCGTATTTGGATACAGCACGAAACCCTGCATATTTCATTTGGCATTTGGTTAGCCGCCTAGCTCTACGCATTAATGTAGGTCCACAAAGCAAACGGCCAAATTGACATATGGTACCAACAGCAACGTTTAAATTATAACGAGGCCTTTTGGCTGTCCTCAATTGCTATTTTACATACAATAAACTTATAAATATTATTTTATTTTATACCATCTTCTCATAAAATATAGAATGCTTTAGTGATGATGGCTTTGTATTTTGTCTTGAATTGGCCCAATCATTGAATTTGTTCACATAACAGAAAACAAAATGTAATTAAATAATTCATCTTCCACAAATTGATCGCCAAGGTTCAACAGAATTGAGAGAGAGAGAGAGAGATTAGGAAATTAATAACAGGAACCACAGGGTTATTTACAATGTAAATTACCACAAATGAAGACTCGATAACAACTTCGATTTACAAGCACTATTTTCTCAAGCCGCCCATTGAAACATAGGAAGACTCCCAAAAAGGAATAAACAAAAATGAAAAATTCCCTACCTCTCAAGACTCCTTACTTACATTACAAGAGGGTAGGCAGAGAGATTGATTCTTGGCCATTCTAACCCCCACCTCTTTAAACCTTCCTAACCATAAAACCTAAGAATCTCTCTCCCCATTATTTTGGTGAACATCACTACTTACAGACACATCATTACATACAGAGGGATCTCTTCAAACATATATACACTACCCAAAGGGATCTCTTCCTCACTTTAGAGAATTCTTCAAAATTCCTCTCTGGCTATTGAGTTTGTTTTCTGTTTGTTGTTGGGTTTTAGACTTCCGAATTTTTTATGTACTTTGTCGCTGCTGTTCTTTGAAAAGGGTTCTAAGCAAGAGTAGGGATGCTGCAATTTCGCCGATCCCTGTCCAGGCAATCGAACCCCTCGATTCTCACTGCTGGCTTGTTCCCAAAATTCGCCCTAATGCATCCTCCTCCTTTCCTCGAGGATGAAGATGGTGACGAGGATAGGCCGGAATTCGAAACAGTAATTGGTTGCAGAGGTGAAACTGGGGAGAGCTTCTCATCCCCAAATCGAGCGTCTTGAATTAATGGGTTAGCTACTCTACTCGGCGGTGACCCACTGAAAAACGGGTTAGCTACTCTACTCGGCGGTGACCCGCTGAAAAATGGGGGCGACGAGGCTACCTGCGTGCAGGATTGTTCCACACCATAACCACCCTGCAAAACATAAACAACAGCCCATCAAAGATATAACATTTACAAGACGACTTGGAGCATCTCCAAGCATATGAGACAACGAATTTGCATAAAAAAAATGGCTAGCCAGAATACAAAAAGGCCACTCACTAATCATTTTGCGAATCTTTCAACGGATCTGTCTATTCACTAGTTATTTTGCAAATCTCTCAAAATATTCACTAGAGAGGAGAGAGGGACTAGTCATCCTCTGCCACCTCACCAAATTTCCTTATTTTTTTTTGCCAGAAAATTTCCCATGATTCATTCTCTTCAAATTATGGTTTGAATTCAAAAAATAATAAAATATGAATGACCAAGTCAAAATTTCTAGTAGGATTTTTTTTTTTTTTTTTTCACAAAAATTGCTAGTATGATTGGAGTGCTCACAATTTTAACTAACCCAAAGTAGCTAGGCAAAAACACTATTGGGAGAATATTAGCCACACGGTTGAGATGCTCTGGGAACCCACATCTCAAACCACTCAAAAAAGGGAGGGAAAAAAAAAAAAACCATAATCCACATATCGTACCGACAAGGACTTCATATTCACATAATTACTCAAACTTTTTATGGCCAAAAATTGTTATCTAATTTTTACTCAAATTGTGGACCTATTCTTTTGGTACCGGGCAAAAAAAAAAACTCATACCAATCAGTCTATAAGTATGTGGACGGGTGATCCTGAGGTATTCCAACCCAGCCATAGGAACGAGGAACCTCATAAACTTTAACATTTGGATGGCATCTTCAATTGTGGCCATTTGTTTTGGGGCCAATTTTAAGATTTTTTTCACTCACTTTTTACGGATCAAGCACTTTGTATACAAAATCATTGTATGCAGAAGATACTAAAAAATCGAAAAGAAAAGAGTAACAAAGTGGGGGAAATAAGCATACCTTTGAGAGGATGATGTCCACGAGATCAGTCCCTGCTTTCGAATCAGAGAGCTCTGCTTGATGACTGTAAAGCATAAGACGAGAAAATTTAAGCTTAAAAACAGTTCTTTTAAAATTAAATTTGATATAACACCAGGGGGATGGGGGGAAAAACCCATAGGATGGAAGAAAATTACCTAAAATGCCATCTGAGAGGTCTGATGTGATCGTTAATGGTGGAATTTAAGAGTCCTAGACGCCGAGGTTTAGGACAAACCACGGGATCCCTTCTATCAGAGAGAGGAACAGAGCTCCTCATCTCTTCACAGGCTGCGAAGGCGTTCTGCTGCTGAATAGCACAGTGATTCATCTTTAAATCCCTTTGAACTTTCCGCCTATTCAAAATTTTTTAAAAAAAATGATTAATTCTAGAAAAAATTTCAAGATCCGAGAAAAAAAAAAAAATCAACCTTTGGACCAGTTTATTTCGACGGAAACAATTTGCCCCGAGAAAAAAAATTTTAGTTTCAGCTGCGAAGGGATAACTTTTTTCCCAGGGAAAAAATTTTCAATAGCTATTTTCGGTTGTAAGAAACGTAGACTTTGTAATTTTGGTGTCAGATCTGGATGCCGGATCACGCAAAACAGGATATGAACAGTTCAAAATCAAGATCTAGTCAAACTGCTAAATAATATTTTGTTAAGACGACAAAAAATCGTCGGCTGACACCATTTGTTCTCCTTCTGGAGGCAAAAAGTACGTTGCGTGATTAAACAGACTCTAATATGCAAACGCAATTCAATTCTCGAAGGTGAAAATAACAGTACGTGAATGAAATTGGATTAAAAAAATTGCGAATTTCAGAGGAAAAGGACGGAGATTTGTTCTAAAAATTGAAACTTTTGGCCTGATTCAAGACGTGCGGAGATCGTATATACCTCCCATGAACAGATCCGTTAGGATCTATAAGAAATACATATAAAAATAAGATTTTTAATTGGCGTATATCACATAAATTCTCGAGGAGAAAAATAAAATGAAACTATTTTTGATTTCTTCGCAGATCTAGGGAACTCGTACCATTTTCCATACGAAAATTGAGCTCAAAAGCTACAAATTTCAATGGAAAATCACTGTTTAGTTAAAAAGCTAGAGTTTCGTAGAAAAAAAGAACAAATTTCAAACCACCACATCAATATCAATAGATAGATAAAAAAGAAAGGAAATTACTAAAGCCTAGCTGTCTAGGGTTCCATAAACTAGAGAAGTAAAGTCGAAAAAGAAATATATACATATATATACATATATGCTGTCTAGCAAGAGCGAGAAATAGAGAGAGAGAGAGAGAGCGCGCAAGGGGAGAGAGCGAGAGAGAGAGAGAGAGAGAGAGAGAGCGCTTTTTACCTTGTAGCTAGCGGTATAGCTCTCCTCCTTTGGAGGATTAAAATAGAAATAGAAATCCGGACGCCTATAGGGAAGAGAAATGAAGATGAATAGAGGACCTTTATGGAGAGGTTTGCTCAGATATACATAGAGAAGAGAGAGACAAACGAATCAGGAAAAGATGCTAGAGAGAGATAAAGAGAGAGGGGATGCGAAGCGCGTCGCTTGGGTGATGGTATTGGCCAATAGCAGAAGAAGAAAAAGGTGAGGTGGAAGGAAGGGGGCAACAACACCTGCAAAGGCTGCAACTTCTTTCTCTCTCCTCTCTCTTTTTGTTTCTCACAAACTGTTTTTTTTTTTTATTATTATTATTTCTTCACGCAGGCGGTGCCTCCCGCGAGAAATCACATCGGTTTTAGCACCCTCACAAAAATTATTTATTTATTATTAAAATATGTAAAATATCTTAAATATCAATTGAAAGACGGAGTCATAGCTGCAACTGCTACTGTGTGTATATAAAAAAGTAAACTCGCCATCCTGGTTGGACACCTGTTCTCCATTGCTTAATTTTTAGAAACGGTATTCTCAAAACCGTGGATGTTCTATTGCGAGGATTTGACGTTGGACTCGTGAGCCCATCTCAAACACAGGACACAGGCTGAGGATTCACAGTTCAAAGTCACCGCGCACCTACTGACTTGTTCTAGACTTCTAGTTATATAATTTCCTCCCTTGATATTTAATTTTAAATATATTACTCTCGGCTCCTAATTTATATGCATGTATTGACATAATTCATAATTTAAAAAATATATTAATGACTTTAATTTTATTATATTTTTAAAATTGTGTTTCAATTTTATCCTTCTAAAAAAAAATCAATCTCCAGGTTATTTGATAAAGGGGTATAATGAAAATTTCATTCTAATTTTTATAAAGTCATTTTAATTTATGAAGTTAAATTATTTAATTCTAAGATAAAGGGGTCTTCTCAAATTATTTGATTTTATAAGAGTTTATGAGTTGGTGGATACAAGAGTTTATTAGTCATAGATGGATGCATGATTCAAACTAAGAATTGAATTAAATTGATTCGGTTTAGTTCAATTCTAAATAAAAAATTTAGCAATCTTGATTGAATTTTTTGTTAAACTAATTAAATTCGGTTTAGTTTTAGTTCAAGTGCATTTTAAAATCAAACTCAAACAAAATTTGAACTAATTCATATAATATATTCAAATTCTCTTTATATAAGCAATGTTTCATATTTAATTCGTAGAATTAGTTTAATATGGTGAAGCCTACTACACTTACTACACGATAAACAAAATATAAAAAATAAAAATAAAAGAAATGAAGTAGGTTGCTTATTTTAGAATTACTTCAAAATTATATTATTAGTTATTTCCTTATGTTATATCATTAAGAATTATATTTTCAAATTTAATGTATGTTTTGATATTAGTTTTATTTAAAATATTACTGTTTTTTGAATTAAAATATATGCTCTTTCGAAGTAGATTTAAATAATGCTTGTAAAAGGAGAATTAAACTGAATTAACTTGACTTGAATTCGATTTATTTGTTCAATTAGTTCTATATTGGTAAAAATGATTTTAGTTAGTTTGATTCCAATTTCACTTCAAAGTCAATCAAATTGAATTAGACTCCTAGTCATGGGTTTTGGTCCAATATATAACTTTCTTAATTGATAGAATAGAAAAGATTGTCATGAGACTTCTAAAAGTATGCCTAAATTTTCTTTTAACCCTCATTTCCTTCCTTTATCATTATATTAGACACACATTTGCATATTTTAAGAGTATCAAGAATAGTAGAGATTTGATCGCTATACTCCACCATGTCATATATTCCCATTTGCTTTTTCCTTGAGGTAGTTTCAGAGAAGGTAGGGATAAATTTCAATGTGTCCCAATTGATAATCCAAGAGTGTAAAGTGTTTTTCGCCTATCAATCTGTAATTTTTCCCATTATAAAACTAACTGGACTTCAATTTTTATATTATGAAAAAATTAAAATACTAAAACAAATTGTATCCATGCAATAAATAATATTATTAATTGTATAAACTCTAATATCTTGGGAAAGAAAAATGATTCAAAAGGCTCTCAAAATTCAACTATGTGCCATAAATTAAATTCAAGTTATGACATTGATATAGTTTAATTGTAAATTTAATAGTATAAGATATTTTTGTAGAACTTTAACTCCAATTTCAGAAGGGGGAAAAAAGTTACGAGTAAAAAGAACGAGATAAGATCGGTGACGGTAGAGATGAGGAGCGTGAACCGACCTTTCTCTCACTTCGGAGATATTCCTATCCGTTCATTTGTCCTAATTTAATTATCTATTATTAGTATATATATTTTTGCTTTCTTTAATCACGTGGATGGGCTTTTTCAAGGAAACAGAGAAACCATGTTCGCCGCTGACATGGTTCTGTAGAGATCAATACTACACGTGGGGCCATGTTTCTTCCATAAACCCCTTTAAAATGTCATACCTCAACTATAATTTTGAACCTCTTTTATTACACGTGTCAACAACACAATCATTTGCCTGAATCATTCTCATGTGGGCATGTGGCTAACATTACTATTTTCACAGGGGGTATTGCTAGTTCCACTCCATCTGTAGCTCTATACATTTCACTTTTCATGTATTTATAAATCTTCGTGCGCTCATAATATGAAAGATTAAAATTGGAGTGTCAAAATAACTATTATTTTGAGTTCTTCTTTTTTATTTTTATGTTTTTTCCATTTAAAAAGTTTTGCGCTCCGAGCATGATAGTTATTTTGACTAATATTTCATATTTTAATAATTATTTTTGGAGCCAATTTGAATAAACAAATATTATTTAGTGCTTAAATGACCATTTAACCTAGAGCTCTCCCCTTTTCTTGGCTTGATTGATTTTTTTTTTTATTTGGAGAATGAATACACAGAATGTCTAACCTTTTGCCTCATTTGTTGGAGAGTAAATTTTTTAATTTGGTAAGACAAAATGCTTAACATGCAGTTTTGTCTCGCATAATTGGAGATGCTCTAAGATTATATTTAGATTAATTTTTTTAAATTTTTTTTTTTGAAGAACTATCTATTTATTATATTATTGAAGAGTGAAAAGGGTAATGATGATAATATATGATCTCCATGCATATCGGTGATAGTTTGGTGTCTCTCAACATGCTTAGGAAAAGAAGGGATTAAGAGAAGAAAAATAGTAAGAAATGCTCCAAAGCATTTTA
Source organism: Hamamelis virginiana (assembly GCA_017140935.1). Classification (NCBI taxonomy): domain Eukaryota; kingdom Viridiplantae; phylum Streptophyta; class Magnoliopsida; order Saxifragales; family Hamamelidaceae; genus Hamamelis; species Hamamelis virginiana. The sequence continues at coordinate 1,063,793 of JAESVK010000750.1, forward strand.
ACTATTTTTCTAATAGCAATTTGGCCAAAAGTCACTGCGAATCCCACATTTTTGAAAACCACGAATCTGCCATTATAACAATCTTCTAACAAATGGATCATATTATTAGATTAGAGTTTTCTCTCATCTCCAATGAATCTCTCTCCTTAATTCTCTCTCTCTCTCTCTCCTCAATCTCTTTTTTCTCTCTCCTCAATCTGCATATGGATGATTTTCACTGCACTTAGATGGTTTTCATTGCATCGGGGGTAGTTTTTACTATACCGAGGGTGTGTTTTCACTGCACCGGTATCTATTTTCACTGGACTGACAGTATTTTCATTGTATTTAGAACTATTTATATATACTGTACTGGTGCTATTTTCACTAGGAGAGTGATTTGTAGGGGTGTCCACCGATTCGGTTTGGACAATTTCTCCTTAATTTTAGGGCCAAACCGAAATATTCCAGTTTGTATTTTTTATAGACCAAATCAGACCAATTAAAGTATTAAACCAAATCAAACAAAACCAATCATTCCGGCTTGGTTTGGCTGGTTTTTTATTTTTTTATTTTTTTTTCACTACTTTCAGGCTTCTAGCTTTAAATTTTTGGCCTTTAGCCCTATACAATGTATATAGACAATCAAATTCTTGTACCTCTTCAAAATATATAAAAAAAAAATATGTATTTGGAGGTTAATTTTGACCATTAAACTCCTTGAAAGTCCCTGTTTAGCTTATAGAAATATTAATTATATTATGTACTTGTTTAGTTTACAAAAGTATCAAATATTATCAAATATATGAAAAGTTTATATAGTTATGATTATTCAGTTGTACACCAAAAATCCAAAATGCATCGTTTAAATTTTAAAGATTGTAAAAATATTTTAAAAAATATATTTATATGTTATATTATACTGGTTTGGTTTGGTTTTTAATGGTTTGGAAATTGCCTAAACCGGACAAAACCAACCAATGAAAACAAATAATCAAACCAACCCAAACCAAATTACCAAAAAAA
>JAESVK010000750.1:1089797-1129648 GCA_017140935.1 Hamamelis virginiana
AAGAAGAGGAAGATACCCACTGAGAAATAAAAATGAACACGCGCGTACAGCCTGGGAGACAACTGTTGGACAGAAGTTGCAAATGAAGAATGAAGAAGAGAGTTTCAGTTGCAAAAATGGTTGATGAAAATTTATGATTGATTTTACAAGTAACTGCACTCTGGTTGGCAGATCTCCAACACTAGGAGCTACATAAAAGACAGATTGTATATGAGAAGTAAATAAAAGTAACCCTAACCCTAACGCGTACAGACAGCCAAACAGTAGGTTAAGCTGGACTGCAACAATCCACTTGGCTGCATTCAGATTTCAGTATGTCAACTAACTGAACTATACCACCAGATCCTACCGCTATTGCTTAACCTAATACGGTAAACCGGTTAGAAACCCAGCTGGATCCGACCAATATAGATTAAAAAAATTCAACTAATTCACACCCCCGTACGTTGAGAATTGTTAGTGGTGTTTCACTTGGAGGTGAGGTACACATGTCCCTTGTGAGAATGCGGGATTGGAATTGATAACATTTTTGCAAAGGAAAGATCCCTTCAATCTCCCTTTCAAGTCTTCATTTTTTTCCTCGCAACCTGAAATAAGTATTTTGAGAAACTTACGGTTGGATTAGATGTTCCAGTTATACATATCGTGTATGCAAATAATCATAATAATCAAACGATCAATTTTTTACATTTTTGAGAAACATTGTAAAATATAATGAAAAACTATTACATTTTATTTTTTGAAAAATCGACCATTGGATCAATGTGATTTTTTTAATGCATGACATGTATAAGTAGAACATCTAATCCAATGGTCGTTTTATCAAAATACATGTTTCAAGTTCATCAGACACACTGGGAAGAAAGAAAATGAAGGTTAAATAGAATTGTTGGTTTGTTAAAGGATTGAGAAATCCATTATTTGGCAATTCCTTAAAATAATAAAATATACTAAAACCCAAAAACCAAAAAAAAAAAAAAAAGAATTTTTTTCCATTAAATAAGTTGAATTTTGAACTCAAGACTTGTCTCTAATTATAATATGCGAAAAATACCACCTAAGCAACAAGGTTGGTGGATATCTTTACATAACATAAACTATCTTTAATTAGCTGGAAAAGTATCCAGGACATAAATCAAAGTTAAATTTGATTAGGTAAGCAATAGTCATTTTGATTGCATGCTCTCTTTTTGAAACAATGGAATATGATATAATCTCAAAAGTTTTCCCATCGGCCAAGGAATTAATGTGACGAAAGCAAAAATGTGCAAACTAACAACTTAATTAAATTGATTTTTGGTTTATATGACTAACTAAAAGGCTAGGGATCTATCAAGTGAAATATGCATTATGACACACTTATTAAATTGATGCTCATAAGTCACAAAACAGATCGAATTTACGGGTTCCTTGACCATATATGCTTGTCCAGGATTCACCCAAAAAAGAGAAAACAACAGAACTTAATTAGAGGAGGCTAGGATTTTTCCCACATCAAGGAAAATTGGACATCCTATTTCAAGATCAATATTGTACTGTCATTGCTAATTGGTGAAATGAATTAAATAGTAGTTTGTTTCCAGATTATTATTATTAGTTTTTTTTTAAATGTGTGGTTGTAATGAATTATTTAAGAAAAACCCAAATGAATTGAAGATTTGACCAGTGCATGGGAGAGGAGCAAACTGCTACAGACCCATTTGATGCATTTCAATTCTCTGGGCACCCAACGAAGAGCAGACTTTTGTCAAAGAGGAAAGTGTCATATCATTAATTAACGTGAAGTAAGGCCATTGATTAAAGCCACAGCTAGCAAAACATATCAATATTGAATGGTATATTAAAGAAGCCAAGAAGCTAGGTATTTAAGACAATATGAACTCTTTTCCATTCAATTAATGCCAATGAACTTTACTATTCCACTACAGTAAGAGCATTAGAAACATACACTGGTGAGTGAGTGTCTGTGGCTCTCCCTCTCTCTCTTTTTTTCCTTACAGAGGATCTTTGTCAACCTACAGTATATCGTACCTTTCTCGAATATGTCTCGGGATCGCACCAGAGATAGAGAGATAGAATATATATATATATATATATTGATAGTGTCGATGGTTGTACAATATAGGCCATAACTACACTAAAAAAGTTGCATCTAATTGTCAATACTGAAATCTGAGAGATAATATTGTAAAACAATCCAATAGACGCAGCTAGATAAAGTAGACGGCTATAGGCTCAGCTTATTCATGCAATAACAATTGAAGGAATGTTTAAAGCTGCTGCATGGTTTTGTTTTTCCATTATAAACTTTAAATCTCTTTGCTTTATCGGATAATTAATTATATTTTTTCAGCAGCTTTTACCATCGATTTTATGTGTGTGTCTCTCTCTCTCTCTCTCTCTTGCAGCTTTTTATATTGCCTCTCTCTCTCTCTGGCATGAGAAAAGAAACAGCAACTTTTAAAAAAAAAAATTTCTACCCAATAAATATTTGAGTTTGTACAGTCCGATTCATACTTGCATTAATGGCTTGAAAGACACCAAAGTGTCTATGCATAGGTCATGATTAACATAAAATAACTACAGAACACCCTACTTGTGGTGAAAGAGACACGGGGCCTGTTTCATCAATGTCTGTGTATATATAGGTCACATTGGACCATGCAGAAGGCTAGTTCAATGAAGTGAGTGAGAAACCTGAAGGTCTGAAGCTTTGTTTGGTTAGTACAGAGTTGAGAGACTCAAAATTTAATATTTCTAAGGAAAACAGTTGAAGTTTTTATAAAATTTGAAAGACAGACTTCGGAAAAATGCGGATCTCTCTCAAATTTTTATTTTTGGTCACGAAGAATGAAGAGGGCCTGGGTTGGCTATTTGGCTAGCTGCACCAAAAAGGATAAAATTTGAACTCCCTTCGTTTTACTCTCATCACCTTCTACTTTGAGAGATCGAGATGCTCTAATCCCTAAAATTGATGGGAAGATCATCAAGTATGCCCTCAATAGAAATTTATCTATCTAGAAAACCCATTGACTATTTCATGTATATGTCACTAAAAAAAAATGACATATTTATATATACGGCTATGCTCCAATGACGATGCTATCAAACATACTTATATCACTCCGCTTAATTCTATAAAAGGTTGGGATTAAGTTGAATATGTTTCAAAAGTCAGGATTAGATGGACTGATATAAAACATCGTTTAAGAACCAAATCGTTTATATATATATATATATATATATATATATATAGTCCCGATCTAGTAAGCATATGCTTATATAAGTTATGTAAGTAGTCCATAAATAATTGTGCAATATATATTTTAAAAAACTGGCAATTGAATTAGATACTATACTTATAGATATCTTGTATGCCAAAAATTACGGTAATTTAGTATCAGAATTTTAAATATATATATAATATAAACATTTTGTCAAATTTCATAAACTCTTTATCTCATAAACTCTAGCATCCCGTTGAGACCTCGTGATGGGTCTGACCATAGGTCCAATGTGAAATGCTGTTGTATCATTGACTTATACCAGTGAGAATGCTAGGCTCGAATACAAGACTACCCTCTCTAATAGCATTTGATACAGGGAATAGGGATCTAATCCTGACGCTAGCTACAAAAAAGCCACGGTTGATAGAAGCATGTGAAATTAAAATCCTTTATGCCATAGACCCTATAGCATCCCGTCTAGACTTTCTGTTGGGCCCCAATGAGTTCCACCCTATGAACCATCCACCCCACTATGAAAAGAGTAATTTCACCCACCTATTTCACTGTTATCTTTCCACCCATCTTAATTTTGACATGTGATCATGTGTAGTTCACATCAATTAATTAAAGTAATATTTTTATTTTTTCTAAATTAATAATAAAGAGGATTCATCCATGTAAGATGGATAGTCAAAAATCGGTACATGAAATAGATAGTATTTAGTCTACATTGAAATGCAATATTACGTACTGTTCAGTTTTCAACACTTACTAAGGTTGTCAAGTTCGTTCTAAGACGAGCAGACATATATTGTGGGTACGTATAATTCCAACTTATGGCCTAAAAGGAAGAAGGAACCTTTATAAATTCATAAAAGCCCACCTATCAAAAAGTCCTACAATCTAAACCATATATATATAGACAAACCTTCTATGCCACTAAACGCCTCTTGATCCTAGACAATCTCATTGTAATTAAATTGAACCTACATTGTTTGGCACAACCAAAACAAAAAGGACAAGATCCTTCAGATTGTATGATATTAGTTTGACTTTCAAGAGGGTGGAGCAGTTTAAATATAGGATATATAGTCACCGACCCACATATATATATGACACCCAAATCGTTATTCTAGCTTTATATTACATTTCTCGAAGTTTGTGAAAATTTCAAAAAAATACTTGAGAAGCACTTTGACTTCAGCAGGGTATATATGATTTCCCTTACTCGTGCGCCCAGCTTGTGGACAAGCTCGGCTTTGTCCATGGTGGATCCACCATCATGAACCATTCCTAAAATGGAAAAGGTTAAAGATGATGCCATGTCTTACACTCTTTCTTAGTTATCATTCAGTTATGCTGGATGAACCACGCTTCCATACAGAATAGTCCATTTGTGTTACGTATTAACACATATCCTAGAAATGCACACAAAATTGTGTGTGCGTGTGTGTGTATAACTCTCTCTCTCTCTCTCTCTCTCCCTCTATATATATATATATATATATGGCTTATATTATAAGGTGTACTTTATGTAACTTTGCGTTAGATGATCTCTATAGAGCAGAAAATATTTAAAAAAACTGTCTTTAGATGAACTGCTTATGAATTTCATGTTTGCCAAAAATTAGAGTGACCCAATATCACAATTGAAAATTTGTGACTTTTTTCTAGTTAGTTTTTTCAGAAATTAACCTGTAGATCACTGTGACTTTTAGCGAACATGAAAATCAATAAGCAATTCGATCATCTAATCCAGCGGTAATTTTTTCAACATGTGTATCCTACAATTATGTATGAGTTTCATGCTTATATAAACATATGCGGACCGGATCATTTCTTAGTAAACTCTTAAATATTGATTTAAAGTCATATGCTATAATCACATGACATGCAGTTGTGAAGAGAGTACGTGTGAATGTGATTCCATTGAGCCCGAGCCCAAGGGCGTGTGAATGTGTAGGGATTATATGTGGCTTTGGTTTGGGCAATTGGGGTGGTCGATCGGAGTTGAGTAGTACTTCCTCCACCGGCCTGTTGGTAGCTTGGTTTGGTCCATCTCCAATATTAGCAGGGAAGAAGGTACGACCCTGATTATGGCATGTCAACATCTCTGGCATGGCAAGATCAGTAATATTCAGGATTTGGGGACAGAATTCTTTCCTCTATTCTGTAAGCATCACAGACCCATCATTGAAGGAAATTTTCCTTGGCGGGAGATGGCAAATACTTTTTTTCTTTTTTGGGCTCCTTCCAAATATGTAAAAAACTTTGGGGCATGACGCCTATATTTTCCTAGGATGTTTGTCGTTCATATCACGTTTGATATAATTTATATAAGGGGTATGGAATTAATTTGGATGGATATATGAAATCATGGAATAACTTTATTTTTGTTCCACGTTTGGTAGTATTGTTTAAGAAGTAATTATTTTATTCATGAAATTATTATATTATCTATATATCATTGTTTTAAAAACCGGACCGTTCATCGAACCGGAAAAGTTACCGGGTTAAGGGTCAACCGGTTGAACCGCCGGGTTGAACCGTGACGTCATAAATATATTATATTTATTTTTTTATTTTTTTTATTAGAATAAGAGGTATAAATGATTCAAAATATAATTTTTTTTAAATATTTGTACAATCAATTCATATATTTGAATTTATGTGCAGTCATTACAAATATTGGGACTATTTTAGTCATTTTAGCACCTTAAAAAAAATTTTAAAAATTATTTAAAAAAAAAAACCGGGTTGACCGGTTTTTTGACCGGTTGAACCGTCGGGTTGAACGGTTTATTTGAAAAATGGGTTTTTGTGGGTTGAACCAGCCGGAGAGGGGATCGGTTCCCGATCCAACCGGTTGAACCGGCCGGTCCGGTCCGGATTTAATAACAATGCTATATATAATCTAATTCTAAAAAGGGGTTGATATTATTTTATTTCGAAACAAGATAGTCAATTTTTCAAATGTGATATAATATCTTTTTTTTTTCTTTCAAAAATGGCTATTTATTTTTTATTTTTTAAAAAGAGGCCCTAAGCAAATGTTTCTTTGCTTATAGCCAAGACCGGCCCTACCTACCACCATTATCATCCACCCATGCATAACCATTAGGAACCACCCACCCATCACCATTTGATCCACTTTTAAATTTTTAGGAATTTGAACCACTGCAAGGTAGTTCGAATCACTATTTACAGTTAAAATCAAGTGATGGGGTTCGCATGCGTTAATTAAGAGAAGGACATTTTAATGAGACATGCCAAGTGAATTAATCCTATCAATAATACGCAAACTCAACCATAAAAATAAAATAAAATAGAGAAGGAGGAGAAGAAGAATGTAGAGATTGAAGTAAAAAATAAAAGAACTTTATTAATTACTAATCACCACACAATAAAACAGTCGTCAGTATGTCTCGAACTACTATGTTTTATTTATTATATAAATAAAACAATGTTATGCATGCACCAAATGTTGGATAGAAATTATATAACCATTTTCAATGTTATATCAGAACATGTACCAAATGGAAAGAGCCAGTGATAAGCAAATGCATATAATTATCCGATGGAAAATTTATTGTGCTTAATCTTATCCTCTCAAGCCTTTCAATCTCTATTCGGCTTTAAAACCAGTGTGCCTACTGCCTAATATGGCCAGAGTATAAACCTTTTTTTTCTTTGTTGAAAATGGCCTGAGTATGAACTCAAGTATGAGTTTGATTTAGATTTTAATTCAAGTGTGACAAAATTAACCAATATTCTAGATGGGTACAGATCTAATAAATATATATATATATATATATATATGTTGAGCGACCAATGAAAATATCTCCGTGTTAAAACGAAATTCAAGACGAAAACGACTCTTCAATTGAACCAAATCAATGTGGGGTTTGTAATGAAGATCACGCGGTTGAATCCTCCCAATGGGATTTTATCATCTTCCCACAGTTTGCTTTATCGGTTTTGTTTACTTCTGTCCTTAGTTCTCCTGCTAACTAACGTTACATCTTTTTCACCCCCTCCATACTCCCCATTTATATTACACACACGCATCTCTCTCTCTCTCTCTGTGAATATGTACGACTTATGTCTTACAGAACTGTTTGCTGAAGTTTCATGTATAATAAAAGTGTCTTTTATGAAAGAGACGTGGTTTCCAGTTGCATGAGAAGGATGTCGAGAAATGTGATTGTATATATATATATATGTATGTATGTATGTATGTATTCAGGTACACAAACATGTCTCTGCGTGCATTACGTGTCTCAGCAGTGTGACCAGTACAGATCGAGTTGGGTGTTTGGGAATTAAAGCAACAAGAATGTTTTGGTTCTTCTTCTCTTAAATTAAATATGGACTCATATTTTTCTCTTCTTCTGACCACTTGAAACTGCTGCTGCTACGGGTCATGGGCCATGGGCATGGTCTCTTCTCTGTTTGTTTCTTCACCAATCCTTGTGTGGGATTTGGATCCGGGATCATCAATCACCGTAAGCCTCCACTAAAAAATAAAAATCAATATATCCGAGCCAATTTTGAAATAATAAAAATTCTTAAATTCTAATAGACCTCCATATAGTCAATTGCAAAAATCTGATGGTGAAAAAATCACAGTAATTGGGTCAAAAATCATAGTAATTCTATAGTCAGTTTATGAAAAAAAAAAAAAAAAAAATACTATTATTATTCTACAGTCAATTTCTATGATATTTTGAATAACATAGTAGTCTCTATTTTTTATAGTGACATTTTAAAAAAAATTAGCTGTCGGATCACCATAATTATTGCTCAAAAAATGAGTGAGAAACATAAGATTATTGTTAAAATACAAATAACTATGGACCTTTGAATCACTTCATGACCTTATTTGGCACAATTTCACTGGTAGATCACTAGGTGGTGATGAAATGTTAGATCACTAGTAGATTCAAGTTCGAGTGCCACTTCATTCTCTTGTCTTTTCTACACAAGGCCAATACTCCTATGCCCCCCATTTTTAGTTAAATGACGGAAGCATCCTTTGAAAATGATGGGGTGGTGCCTATGAAAAACACATAAGAAAAATAAAAATGGTTGGTGTCGTGCAGTGCTGATTAAAAACCCTAGACGGGTGCTGATTAATTTGACTTTTTCTGTTATTTTACGAAATTACAATCCCTCCAAATATCTTGTCTCTGATCTCCGCTGGTTCTTTTTGTACCATTCGGGCTTTACAAGATGAACTTCATACCAGCTTTTTCAGGGAAAAACAACGAATGGTCCAAGGGGTTGTACGTGTTTGTTTTTTTTCCTAAATTTACTCTTTGGAAATCTATCTCGCCTAGCTTTTTAGAGTGATGTTCAAAACATATCTTTGAATATCAAAATTTTCATACTAAAAGTTATTATGGCAAAAACTCAAGGTCCTAACTTTTGCCATAATCACTTTTAATACGAAAATTTTGCGAACTGTATACATCCTATCACTACTCAAGTCGTTTAGGACTAAGTGAAATTCTAAGTTCCAAAAATTATTTTAAGGAAAGCTTCTCTGAACAGGCCCTAAGTCCATTTGCATTAGCTTTAATTTTCTTTTTAAATCACTTTTGGAGTTTAAAATTCTACTTAATTTAAGAAATGACGTAATACTTATTTTTAGGCAATTTGAGGGATGATATGATGGATGATACTTACTTTTGATTTTCTTTATTTTTACATTCTAATTTTCTTCTATGTACGACATTCTACTTGAGCTTAGTATACTTCTCCCGTCTTTGTTGTAAGAGATTCTGATTTCAAATCCAGTATCATACACCTAATGATAGGGTGGAATTTGTGAAATGTGAGTTCTTTTGATAGTAATTAAATAAAATTAAAAATAAAAATAAACAAAAAAGACAGTCTATTCTTGCATTTTTGAATGACAAATAACCGGATTTGACACTAACCACTTCTCTATGTAGTTAACTATAACCTTAATGAACCCATCAAGGGTAGCTCACTTGGTAAGGGCAAACCTGTAATAGTGTGATTAGACGCACGGATTATGGGTTCAATTCCCTTTGGGAGCTATTTAAGCCGGGAAGACTCTGGGTGATTTATTCCTAATGAAAACTCCTAGTCCCAGTGTGGAAAGTCTGCCTTTGACCGGACCGAGGAGGGAATTAGTTGATGTGTGCGTAAGCTCGGACACCCTGACAGTTGAAGGAAAAAAAACAAAAAACAAAAAAAAAACAAACTATAACCTTAATGATGGCTTGGCTGTCTACACATTTAGCTGCCATAATGTTAAATGGGAATTGGGATAGCATACACCTACAAAATTTTCCGCTATGGCGCTATCACCTAATAACATTTGTCCCCCCCTCCTACTGGAGGAAGTTTTTAGGTTCGAGTTGCGAGGCCAGGACCTTGGGCTTAAAAGAAATTTTTGTAGTTTGACAGGAGGGCTATTATACGTTCCTATGAAATAAAATGCAGGGTTGTATGTTTATTTATTTATTTATTTTTTTGAGGGAAAACACCAGAAATCCATGTGACGTTTAATTCTAGGAGCCGGTGGCAAGCCCAAGCCTAATACAAAGTCGGGTCCATTACAGAGGCCTTTGCATATGTTCACGAAAAGGGTGTCAGTGTACTCTAATATTTCAAGTCTAGCTCACAAATTCCAATAAATCGAGATAAGCCATGGTCCGAGCTGAAATTATAAAAGATTGCAGAGGAAGAATATACTAAATCAGGGGTTCAATTTTCGTCAGACTTGTAAATAATTAGTTATGCGAAATTAATAAGGTTGGAGGTCTCTGTTTCCCAATTACGTCCAAACAAAAGGAACACTCAAAATAGTTGTTTTTTTGCAATTTATAGGAAAATGACATTTCAATTCTTCATAGAAATATATATAGATATAACTGCACAGGAATTGTACAAGAAAGTAAAACAATGCTGGATGCACTCTTTTAACAGTTTCAAACTACCATTGGAGAGGGTAGTTCCTAGTGTATGTAGGTTTCATTCTACTTATTTCTCACTATTTCATTTTTTGGTTCAGAGAGAGGCTGCTGGATTGCATTCAAAGCTCAATCATCCACTTGAACACCCTCAAGACTTCCCTTCTTCTAGCTTCCATGATCCATATTTGACATTCACTAGCTCAGCAGCTGCACGGGCAGCAGCAGATGCACGCTCTGCAGTGGCAATAGCCGCTTGAGCTCTCTCTAAGATGTCAGATGATTGTGATCTTGTCTCCCTTTTAGTATCGCTCACTGATCCAGCATCATAATTCTTTATTGATGGTTCTATCTCATCAGGACTTGACATGGACACGTTGCTGGTGGGGATAGGAGATTGAAGGCGTTGATTTCTCTGTTTACTATTGGTAGGCATTATTGGATGTGCCCCATTAGAAGGTGAAGATTCAAGAGAGCCCTGTTTGGTGGGAACTTGAGAAAGAGCAGCTTTACCATATATTTGCCTTGATCCATCCTACAGATTAACACAAAAAACCACAAATGAAATGAATATTCATTGCGATAAGTACACCAAAGTTAATGAGAAGATTGTCCAATTTGCAAAAAGTATATAATCATTTAGTTCATAACCCTCAAGCAGTTCACCGTATCAGTCACTGAGACCATATAGAGCAATGCAAGGGTAATTTCAGGTAATGTCTCCCATAAGTTTCAAAACTGGGCAATGCATAAACATAGACAGGCTATGAGAAGAAAGATTCCTCAAACTATGCAGTTTCTCCCAGACAACAGCAAAAGTTATGACATACAAGAGTATCTGGTAATGAAACGAATTAATATATGAAGGAATTAGGCTAGGCCTAGCCTACATAAAGACAGAAAAACTGAAACATAAGATGACAAGTGTACCAGCAGATCTTCATGTTTTTTACTAAATTCTGCTTCAGTGTATGAAGAATCCCAATCTAAACTGTACTCTCGGGCGATTTCCTTCAATAGTTTGAGCTTTGCTTCTGGGGATGGAGCACTAACTGAAAGCTTTTCAATTATCTGCACAAATAATAACAAAAGAATCAAAAAGTGAGATCAGTACATCCAAGTTATACTTGCCGCTCAAGAAGAAATTTCACACTCGCAAAAAAGTAGTTGTGCTAGAGCTTATTAACTGCACGATTGACGCTAGTATCAGGACGGAGCTCAGAGGCAGCCAATACGAATTCCTTCCCATATTTTGCAGCAAACAAGTTCTTGATCTGCAACAGATCAGGCAAATCTGAACATCTGGGAGCAGCAAAGATTATGCTTGCAATAGCTTCCCGCAATTCTGAAGGACATTCTCTGTTGAGTTAAAAAAGATGGTGAGAAAACTAATTGGTGCACACAAATCACATTAAGAAAATCAGTGTAATGACCTCCAAATATGTTTTATAACAGGAAATGTTGCGAAATGCCTCCTAATCAAAGCAAACCAAAATCCTTCAAATACTGACTGTGCTGGAAAGAAATTTAGCAACCACATTGTTAAAGCAGCAGTGGGACAGCCTAACTTGAGCTTCTAATATAGGAAAGCTACATCTCAGCCGGAAATATGTAATTCTCCCAAAATCATTTTGGGAAAAGAGAGTACTGAAGCGGTAGCTCCTATGCACCTACTACTAAATCAATCATATGGTAGTGTTGGATTATAGTTTCTTAGATACTTGTTGCACAAATTTTCTATTTTTAGGCGGTACCACTGCTAACAATGCTGCCACTAGCACCACAACCATCATCTACTCTACTGCCATCACCAACATTGTTTCCATCAATGCCACCATTCCACACCATAAACATCACTTGTTGCCACCACTTCTAATGCCTCCACCACCACAGCCATCCCATCAATGGTTAATACAAGCCAAATTTCACACAATTTATATGATCCTAACAGCCCAAATGAAGGCATTCACTAGATTATTAATAGTTCCCCACACTTTTCTTTCTATTTGGGACCCAAATAATGATTGCTAGTTTAAGCATCAATCTTTTCATGTGGACCAATGGATATGCAGCATTTGTCACCCCTGCCTCCTGCCTCAAAGAAAAGCAAGATTGTGTGCTCACAATACAAGGAATAAGATCCCAAGATGCATTATAAGATCTCAGAAAACGTACCCCATATGACCAGAATGAGTCCCTCGGCTAAGAGGGCAAGTGCGAGGCAACCACAAGACCTAAGGTCACAGTGTCTGCATGCGACCTAAACCTTGGGAGATAGGGCCACACCTCGACCAAGAGGGATAAGTCCATGATGGGACCCTCTGCATGCAAACCCTCCATAAGTTCAGGATGTTCAACATGTTCCCGCATATGACTGGAGCAAGGGCATGTGTCTCACGCATGACCAAAAAACTCACCTAGCCTTTACCCTTTAACAAGTATCCCCTGTCCCGACAAGGATGCCCACCTCAGGGTGGATGTTCATCTTTGGATGCACGTCTCAATGGAGAAAATTAGGGCTCACGGACAACCTTTGTTCCCCTAAGATATGCCCAAGGCACTGCACCTTGGCGCTATACATCTACCTTGGTCAAGGGCAGGGTCCACGGAGTTCAAGATCGAGCTCAATGCTTGATATGGGAAAGTTGGACTATGACCCCATCACCCCACCTTATGGCGAGGTCATAGTCCTCTGGGATAACAAGAGGGTCTTATTTTGGTGGATGGAATGGAGGCTAGCCGAGGTAGAGGTAGCCCCAAGTCAATGGGGGAGGTAGCGTACTTAGCCTTAACCTACTTAAGAGCGTATGGAGATATGTGTCTCTTGGCATGTGGCACTTGCAACACGACTGGGCCCTGCAGTCGTTAACCCGCTACCAAAGGACCAAAGGTTTCCTATATGCATGCACTGCTTGCAACTCTGAAACAGTAGGTGAGCTTTTAGGTTCTGCACCCCTAGGTCACAAGGCCATCCCATTGGTTCTAGCTAGCAATTTCAACAGCTACCTCAAACTTGGGGGACTGTGATGCTATAAGGCATGCATGCAATAAAATGTAATAGTTCATTTTCCCCCATAATGACCGCTACACTAATATTTCCTTAGTAATCATTAAATCAAAGAGGCAAAGATGACTTCAATATGGAAGTTATAATGTCGCTGCAGTTGAGGATCCTCATCATTTCCATAAATATTTTTAAAAAAAATTCCTTTACAAATAAAAGGTAGGTAATCTACATCCTATACTTCCTTGCATTTGAAATCCTTAAAAAATGTTAAGAGAAGTTGAATTTCAATATAGTGCCTTGTACATCCCCATAGTAATGAAGAGAAAAAGGGAAACAAACAACCCATTGCAAGATGCCAGCATTCCATGAGCTTCATACATAAGAAGCCCAGCAAAACATATGCATTCCTTTTCTCCATGCAAAGATATATAACCCAAAAAATAACAGCTAGTATTTCATTTTCAATGGCCATCACTAAGAAGGTGATATAGTAGCGCTCCCAAAGCATAATTTCCTATACTCGCTCCACTCTTTATCCATCCATTTCCATATTTATTTACAGGAATGCTATGACGCAAAGTTGCGTAAGGTCGCCTTCATATGGCTAATTTTAAATGACAGTTCATAAAACTGACCGTTGGATTAGATACCCCTCTTCTGTATGTCATGCCTGCAAAAAATCACAGTGATCCGACGGTTGGTTTTTGAAAAATGTCATTGTGAAAATATGCAACTTATTTGTTCTTTAAAATATCACCATTTTTTTAATGTCAGTTTTTTCAAAAACCAACCGTCGGATCACTGTGATTTTTTGCAGGCATGACATACAGAAGAGGGGCATCTAATCCAACTATCAGTTTTACGAACTGTCATCTAAAATTGGCCATATGAAGACCGGCCTGAACATAGCATTCCTGTATTTATTTATACTGCATAATTAAGGTCCGTCAAAATCTTATATCACATTTGATTACATCAATTTCACTCCTGGTCGAAATTAAAACAGAATGTTAAAATTTGGGAGTTTCCTGAAAATTAAATAGTAGTGTAGATGATTCAATTATAGTTAGTTGAAATTTTGAAATGGCTCATATTGAACACCAAAAGCTCAAATTCTAGACACAATCGATAACCTTAATATGCATAGTACCAGCTTGCCACACAATTTTTATCAAAACTCCAATTGTTAATGAAATTATATTGAAATCAAACAGCAGCAACTTGCGTGGCAGGGACAAGACAAACCTCCAGCCAAATCACCAGTCCATTTTTTATTTGTCTGCGGATACAATTTTAATGTTTTACTTTTTCCATTCACCTATTGCTTATAGCTTTGTATATGCATACAAAGTAAAACATAATATTTTTATGAACATATCTATAAGTCCCATATGGTGAAATTCCATCATTGACACAATGCATGTGCAAAGAAAAAAAGGCTAAAAGGGAGTGAGGGAGAGGAAGCATTCTAAAAGAGTATTAAAGAACACAAAATTAAGTTCTGTGTTTCTATAAATATGGTTAGTATAGAATGAATTACAAAAATCCTTGTGATGGATGGTTTACCTCTGGCTTTCAAGAATAGGAACACGAGCAAGAACGAATTCACAGAACAGCTCCAAGATCTCATACGCAGCCCGAATGTTTTGTTCTCGAATGACATGCTCTACCTAACAAAACACGCACAAATAATAAAAGATCAAACAAACAGAATGTGAAAAGCATAGCCCATTAATCGCCATCTACAATCATGAATTCAAAGAAGTACCCGGATTCTAGCTATGGCTTCTTGACCAGTCTGCAGAAATTGGGCTATCTCCTTGCGCATTTGTTTGAGATGCCCTTCTCTCTTGTTTTGCAGTAATTTGATGCGTGAGATCGCTAATGTCAAGCATGTTTTGCTATAAAACCACCCATCAACATATAAGCTCACACAATCCCATATAAAAGTTAAAAAAAAATAAAATTCACACGCACGCAGAGGGACGAACTTTGATAAGGTATAGCTCAATTTTAAAGCAGTGAAGAATCAACTTATTAAAGGCCACAACTTTCTCTGTGATAACAGCACACTTTCAACAATAGAAAATCAACAATATCTACATATATAGATCGAATCTTGGTATGAAAATTCGGCTGAAATAATCCCATTTGCCAAAAACAATTAACGGGTGATGGGCATCTCATAAACATCAGAATATTAAGAAAACAAAACAACAACTTAGACCACAAATTCATAAATAAACTTGATAGTTAGGAACAAGCCATAAGTTGACTACCGCAAATGATAAGAGCAACCTAATGAATTCAAACCACAAGCAAATGAGATTGCACAAATCAATTTCTTAGATACCCTCTTCTACTTACAGGAGAAGAAAAAAAAAAGGATGTGAAGCAAAAAGGGGGTTTACAGGTGAAGAAGGATCTACGACTGACCATTTTGCACCAAGAAGCCCTCTGTTGAAGAGCTGATTCAATAGTGACATCTACGCCCACACAGTGAAGAACTCTCTGTAATATGATTCAACGGATATGCTACTTTGTACGATCGATCGCTTGGTTAATCACAAGGAAGAGTATGTCTAAAGGTGCTTTTGTTTGTCGAGGACTATCACAGAAACAATACAATGCTGTTTGGCATCTGAATTATTTTATGTGAAAACGCGTTTAGAGCCAAAAACAAGTTTCTTTTCTTTTAAACCACAAAACCAGGGGAAACAAATGGGGTGTTTAGACTGTGATTATTATTATTATTATTATTATTATTTCTTAAGAAAGTCTCTTGGGCTTAATGAGTAACACAACATGATGGCTCTCTCCCTTCTCTCAAATGCAAAATTTTAATTCAAATTTTTAGTATAACCACCACGAGACTTTCCTAATCAGTCACACCTTTTATATAATGATGATTATCACGCCTTTGAATTTCTTATGATTTTTAACATCCGGTGAAGTTATGAACATGTCACTGTTTTATTAGCTAAACAGCATGCGAACAAAAGTTAAAAGGTCTTTTTTTTTTTTTTTTGGGTAGAGATAATAACATCTTTATTTATTTTTTGGGTGGAGATCTTAATATCAAAATAAATGTTCTAAGCCTCTAAGGTCACTATAAAAAGGATAATGGTAACCCCCACCATTAACTACATCATTTATGAATTTCATAGTAATAGAGATACATGTCCTACCGACACAGAATTTGTAACTTACTATTCTATTGCCTAGCAGGCGAAAATTTACCTCCGTGGAAAGGATGATTCATTCGGATTGACATGAGAGTCCAACTACAACTACAACACATTCCACAACCACCCCTCATTGACTGGCTAGTCCCAAGGGCTTAAAATTGAAAGTTGAATCTAATTGCTGTTTGCTAAAGTTTAATTGAAAAATACTAAATGAACAGTCATTTTAATCATTTTCTCACTATTGCCTAATGTAAGTATTAATAAATATAATTAATAACATAGTATTTTGTGTCATATTAAATCAAATACCTTGTTTATCTGTACTAATATGGTATCGACAATTAGTATCACAGTAATCCTTAAGGCCAGGGAATCATATATGGTCAAAATGACAATCCATTTTAGTAGCACTGTCTTTTTTTTTCTTTTTCTTTTTTTGGGTAAACACTCGGCACACTTTTTTTTAGTTAGTTATAAAGTCCAAAAATATTTTATAAAATAAATGAATGACTCCAGTTTTATCTGATGTCTCGAAAGACATATAATTAATGGCATAAGCGCTGGCTGTGCCACAATTATTCATGCTTGTTTTTCGGTATTATTAGCAAGTCAAACAAGGAATACATCATTGATAAATCCATACTCCCGGAAGGTGCACCTAATGCAATTTTGCATAAGATGATTTCTATAATACCAAATGCATATTATATTTAAAAAAGATTACCGTTGGATTAGATGAACTTCTTATGAAGTTCATGTTTGTCAAAAACCATAATGATCCAATGATCAATTTCTGAAATATGTTACAGTGAAAAATTATAACTTTTTTTTCTTTAAAATGTCACCAATTTTTTCTTGTTAATTTTTTCAAAAACTTACTGGTGGATCATGTGATTTTTGGCGAACATGAAATTCATTGATAGTTCATCTAATTTAACAGTTAATTTTACAATATATGATATGTACTTGACTTTATAAAAATCATCTTACATAAAATTGCATAAGATGCACTTTATAATAGAAGTCCTGTCCAAATTCCAAAGGATATCTTGCATATTCTCGGTGAGTTGAAGTGGAAATGGGAGTGTAAGCTTTGGGAGTACCATAGTGGGATTCAACTCTTATTATTTACTTTAAAAAAAAAAAAAAAAGAGTTGGAAATCGGTATGACCATTGATTTTAAATGGATTAATTGAAATTCCTTTTTTTTTTTTTTTTTTTAAATATTATTCAAATCTTGTTACAAGTTAAGGTGAGTTATCTCAATAATAGGGCTGTTCCTAAACTTTCATTAGCAAGTTTTGCAGTCTCAGGTAGGGTTCAGAGCTACATTGTTCTTACCTGTGCCATAATCCTTGGGCTAGACAATGGCCTATTAGGTTAATTACATAAGGAAATTATAATTTAACATTCTTTTCATAATGGCACATTAACGATCCACCGCATGATAATCAAAAGTACATATTGAAGGCAGGACTACTTATTGTTGCTCATCATTCCAAGTTTGTTTCTTCGGATCTTTTTTTTATTATGAAACCAGTAATATACATCATACTAAATCAGGGCATGCTGAAGATGACCTGTAAGAGAATGACATACGGATGCAATGGGACAACAACTATATCTTAACATAATAAATCAGAATATGAAGAGACTTGTGAAGAATTAAAACAACAGATGAAGGAATTTGTACTTGGCCTAAAACATAGGGAACGTTTACTCAAGGGAGCACCGAAAATCAAGCCATGCAACAATATCATCAAGGACAGTAAAAATTCTGTTATCCGGTTCCCCTTCCAGAATGCTGTGATACCCGTCTTCATAGAGCTTTAAAGTTTTGTCATTGCTAGAAGCCTTCTCATAAAGAAATTGGCTGACTAATGGATCGGTCACTTTATCTGCAGCTCCATGAAGTATTAGCAATGGAGATGAGACCTGTAATAACCCTAGAAATGGTTTACTATTGTTGATATAAAATGACATGCATGCCTAACTCAGGTAATAACAATGAAATAATAACTCGTTCTGGGCAATAACCACAAAGGGACACACAGAAATGCAAATGGAAACTGACCTTCTCCACTTGTTTCTCAATATCACTGGCAGCCTTTAAAAGTTCCACAGCAGTTTTTAATCGCATTTGGTCTGAGTATGAGATCACATTATAGGCAGCCTGAAAAGAAGGTAGGAAGCAATATTCTTCATCAATCTTCCACAGAATATTAGAACTTTTGACATCTAAAATCTTATAATATAACTCATAGTACTTGGATGATTTATCATTTGTTTTCATCATGCCAAAGTTTTGCCTTCATTTTAACGGCATATCTCTTCTTGCTTTTATGAAAGGTTTGATGCAATTACTTTTTCCATTGCTAAAATAAAATTTCTGTGAGGGGAATTTGGGAGTCGTTTGCTACTTTTGAAGAGAGAGATTCAACAAGGAGAAGGGTGATTCCTGATGTTGGAGAATGTTAAGCTGGACTGGCTACTAAATTTTATGAGTTGAAGCTGACCAGTTGAGTTGAGATGTGTGCATGGTTGATTCATTAGGTGTGTGTGGGTGTTTTTTCTGCTGCTAAGGAGTTCTATTATGAGGTTTGGATTTGATCAAAATGCTAACCTCTACGATGTTGATCATAACGGTCTAAGAGGTCATAAGTCTGGTTAGGATGATCCCTAATACAAAGTAATCAGGTCATAACTAGTTTAGAGGTATGTTCCTTTTAACCTTTTTTTGTTTGGTACATATAGAATATGAACGTCATCAATACAGTGTATAAAATCACAGGCTACCTCTTTATCATAAGATAATACAGGATGGCTTGAATTCATGACCTCTCACACAGGTCACATGGGAAGCCCCTGGGATGCCATTAGACCAACAGGTCATGGGTGTGTGGAGATAAATTTTGAAGGACAGTCTATTGGTAAGAGTGAAAGAAGAGGAATCAATGGCTTCCCTACAACGATCTATGGTTAGAATACATCAATTTCAAATGTAACCAAGGTTCATCAGATTGAGCAGAGAAATTTATGGCTTGTTTAATGATGAAAAAAACAGAGTTTATCTACGTCTAGATGGAAGAATTTGAACTCCTCATTTAAACCACTATTCCATTGAAATATTAAACCAATATCTTCTTGTAAAGTTTGAAGAGCTGTGTTACTTGTTTAAGTAGCATGGAGAAATATGATAAAAGAATAATCAACTAAAAGCAACAAAAATATTTCCCCTCAAATGAATATTTTAGCCCCAATAATGAATTTTTAGCTCCTCTAGATGTAAAATATGAAAGGCTGAGAAGCATGGGGAATATAGGGTATTGAGATATGCTCTGGCCATCCATGTGCTCCATGTCAATGATGATTAGGTTTATATGCTGAATCAAAAGAATTAAATTCAAATGCACCGACTATTTCAGTACTGAACCTCTTCTTTCTTGACCCATATAATTGTGGCCTTGAGCTTGTCAGACCATCCTCCTATCCTTTTCCACTTCATATGTTTCCTTATTCTTTGCTGAAGTGCATTTAAAACTTTGAGAATCTCCTTCCAAGTTGAATTATACACACACACACACACGCAAAAGTATGTGCATGCAGTGCAACTGTGTGTTTGTGGGGTCAGTTTGTCACTCTAATTACAATTTTGTTATTGCTATGAGATCCGGCACAACATAGGGTTTGAAAGTGAGAAGATTTTTCAGACCATATTGAAGCAAAATATCAATGCCTTCTGAAATTATAATACTGTATGAGTGCATTCATATCAAGAGAAAAAATGGACAAACCATTTTCCTTTTCTTCGAGTCTCTAAGTGCCAGCTCAGCTAGATCTTTCTGCGGGAAGAGCTTTGCTTTCGGCATAACTTTGGACAAAAGAGTTAACACCGTCAGAACTGGTGCTGGGGGTGTCACGTCCTCTGCAATCTTGGCAGCAACTGAGGGTCAGCAAATTATTCCTCACGTAAATGATAGTTCATTCTTACAAATACAAAATTTGCTCTTGCATCTTCTTTATAATACCAAATTATATATCAGGTTGAACACTAAAA
Organism: Hamamelis virginiana; assembly: GCA_017140935.1. Lineage (NCBI taxonomy): Eukaryota > Viridiplantae > Streptophyta > Magnoliopsida > Saxifragales > Hamamelidaceae > Hamamelis > Hamamelis virginiana. The sequence continues at coordinate 1,110,221 of JAESVK010000750.1, forward strand.
ATCAAAGATCATCATAGTGTCAATTTACACAAAGGGAGTCCACCATGTGATCATCATTCGGTGACGATCATGTAGTGAAGAAGTAATGTAAGACAAATATAATCCTCAAATGATAGATAAAAATTATTCACTGCCCAAAAACAATGAAATAAAAATGATAGGTAAAAATTATTCAGGGTCTAAAAATAAAAGATCCTTGAAATGGTACTTTATCACTGGCATCATTCTTCTGAACTTTACGCTACTGTTCCAAATTTTCAGAGCTACACCATTATATATGTGTATCTGCACTCGCATTTGTTTATGTCAACTTTCCAGTACTTTTGCACACATTGAAAGGTTGGCGTGAGTTTTATCAAGTGAATCATCCATTTTCTAAACAGATTCCACCAAAGGTACAATCAAATTGAGCAAATGTATAAATGAATTATTATTTTGTTTTTAAGGTATCCATCAGCTTCTAGAGGATAGCTTCAAAGTTCAACCACTAACCATATACACTGAATATTTCAAAATAGAAGGGCTGATGAGCCATTGTGTCATCAACCCAATCTGACTACACTTTATAGCAATGCATAGCAGTGAATGAGATGAGCAAAATGCATTACCATTCTCAACCCACAAACGGTAGCTCAACCCCTGAAAGGCTACCCAGCCATCACATCTTTGAGGCTACTAATCCCAGCAGCTCTGGCAGCAAAGGTGCTACAGGCAGGCACTTTACATTCTGCTGACATTCAAGCGTAGAGTTAAGGGGCACAACAAGAGCAAGGTGCATGCCAACAGTGAATCCTACTGATGACAATACAGTCTTATGAACTGATTTGAGGGGCCTAGCTTTGTTGCTATAGTAGAGGCCTTTGAGGCGGCTATAGGGACTAGACCTGCCAAGCCAGGTTTAACTGCAAGATACCATTCTTAGCATATCCCAGAAACCATTTTAGGTATCACAAAACAAAGAAACAACAATTCATTCCATTAAATATATCATGGATGTTTAAATCCCAGAGTCTCCTTATACCAGTAAAGAGTGTTTAAGCTTTTAAATTCTTTGATATCAAATTCAATGCTGACCAAAATCAAAATGAACGTTCACTATGTTGATATTTTATTCAGATACCAGTAACTTTGAATAGGAACACAAAGATAGGAAATGGTTGAAAGTCGAAACAAATTGGCAAAATTATTTTATCAAAATTGATAACCTCGGGGAATGACACGCATATTCCAATTTAGGAACAAATTCAGAACAAAGATAATGTCATAAATTGTAAATGAGTTCAAAATTTAATTGTGGATTCAGTATCCAATTTAACATGTATAAAGTAGAAGTACAGATGGGCTTACTTTACACATTGGAGCTACAAGGATTACTCCATCCCATTCGCGTGGTTCCTTCAAATGAACTTTGAGAGTAACGGCTCCTCCCATGGACTGCCCCAATATAAAGCGGGGCAATCCTCTCAATTCAGGTCTTCCTACCAATCATAATACAAATAAAATCAGCAAGAGCTGGCTGTCAACTAAACTCACAAATAAAACAATGTTTGAGCACTAGCAGCAAAAAGAAAAAGACCGTGATCAAGATTATGAGAACATTGAATATCACACATGTCACACCTTTTATTTTTGTATACTGTTCGATAACATTGTCAACTAGTTCATCAAAGCTCGGGATGTAACCATGCAAACCTTCAGAGAGACCAAAACCTGGATAGTCCAAAGCATATACACCATACCCAGAAGCAGCAATTCGCTTGGCAATACCTGAAACTCCAAAATCACCATATATTAGTTATAAATCTTCAACTTGGTTAAGTATTAGAAAGAACAGAGAATAGAACAGAACATTAGTGCCTCTCAAATTGACCTTTTCAAAAAGATATACAATCACAGACCTTCAAAGAAGAAAGTGCAAGTATCACCATATCCATGGCAAAAACACAAAGCACCTTTCATTCGAACACCCGGTTCAGGCAACCAGCTCTTACAGAAAATTTCCAAACCCCCTGAATTCCTTTCATACCACTACAAAACCCAACAATCAAATTTCAAAATGTACAACGACTTCATAAGTTCCATTTGGTTGCCAAGAAAAACAATGAAAAAAAATAAAATAAAACAAATGGAACATCTATGAGGCTCAGATGAGTGGAGGCTGTGGAGTTTATTGTCCCCTCAAAAAAATCAATTTTTCTTCTTTTCCTACATTATCCTAGCAACCAAGCAGAGCATTAAAAAGTAAAAACACATCCCCCAATCCCCACCCCACAATACAAAAACAAACAAACTGCATTACTTACCTCCTCTGTTCTGATCCCAGAAGGAGCCATCTACACGTCAAATTCACATAATCCCCAAAAAGGGAAAAAATAAAGTATTAGTCACTTATATCAGATAGCAATCAAAATGCACATAATACAAAAGATTCATAAATCAAACGGTGATCACAACGAGTACGATCACATCAAACCAACCTTGAACAAGCAATGATCAAGCTGTTGTTGAACTTCCACGAAAGCAGATCGAACCCGTCTGCGAGCGGGTGAAAAATCCAGGTTCTGCGAAGCGATCGCATTCATCTCTTCGCTTACACCTTCGATTGGCAGTTTCTTCTTCGCCGAGATCGTTAAGTGGGTTTTCGGAACCGAAACCGTTGATTTTGGGGTCAAATTTGGTCGAAGAATAATGGGAAAGCGATAGTTTCGTCGATTTCTGATCGGACAGTCAAATCTCCGGCGAAGTAGAGAGAGTTCCGGTGCTCGGAATCTGATTGTCGAAGAAAGCTCCATGGCTTTACCACTCTAGTTTAGTGGAAAACGAGGTCAGCACTTGGACAGCATCTTTGATTTTATGTCGTTTTGTTGGTGAATTGTCACGTTTTATTTTTATTTTTTTGGTGTGCGTTAAAATGGGGGCAGGATTGCATCTCCATGCTGGTGTTGAACAAAAGCAAATGGAATAAAATGCATAATAACAAGCCCTAGGGGAGAATGAAAGCTATAATTTTAATTAGCACCGAAATTTGAAGAAAAATTAGGAGACAAATATGGGGTAATGATGCGCAAGCATGATACAATTTTTAATTTTATGTACTTTTCATGTTCTGTACCTTATCAGAACATTCATATAACTTGGTTTAATTTTTTACAGTAATATTTTTAAAAATTGACTGTTGAATTACATTAATTTTTTGTATACATGACATGCATAGTAGGAATATCTAATCTAAATGTCGGTTTATCAAAATACATATTACATGTGGTAATTAGAGAATAAGCGGTAAGAAACCCAAAGAGGGGTGCTATTTGGGATGCCTAAAATCTCATGTAAAATTTTACACTACAAAAAACTAAAAAAAAAAGTCTCATGTAAAATTTGGGTAGTTAGCCGTAAGACAATCTCTAATGCATTCATGCCATTTGAAATTGCTAAAGTTAAAATTTGGCACCTCAAATGGTACAAAATGATATCAATGTCAAATTTTGGGACCATGGTGCTCCAATGTATTAATGCTATATTTTGGTATTTTCTATCCTTTTTATGAGAAAATATGACTTGACATAAATGGAAATATGACTAGGCACAAATGGCAAGTGTCATTTGAAGTGTCAAATTTAGCATCAAGGGTTGTCATTGCCAAAATTTGGCACCCTATTAAAGCAAGCTATTTAAATGTCAATGTCAAATTTCGACAATATCACCTCATTGGAGATGCTATAAGAATAAAAAAATTTCACACTCAAATTTTTCTTTTTTACTTTTAAAAGTTAAAAATTAGAAAGCATAAGCTTTTGATGGAGTAGGAAATGAGAATTGAACCTATGCCAGTAAAGTAACAACACTCGATAAAATCATGTTGCGAAGAGTACTCCTTGAAAGTAACCCTACGATAAAAAATATTTGTAAGAATGACCTTCTAAAAAATAATAGGGGAAATTGGACAAAGGTCCTATTTTAGAAGCTTTTCATGCTTAAAGTCCTCCCCAAATATCTTTTACGCCAAAAGTCATTTTGACATGAATTGGACAAAAATACCCCATTTTCCAATAACCTTTGACGTCACCTCCACCCCCAACCTCGGATTTCACTACGCTGGACCTTGAATTCCACCGTGCCGGAAAACACATTTCATTATGCCGAAAATACGTTTCACTACGCCGGAAAATACATATCACTACGCTAAAATCTTGAGTTTCACTAAGCTGGAATCTGATTTCACTACACCCAAAAAAATCAAAAAAAAAATATTTCTTTTTTTTTTTTCTACATTTTCCCAACAACCAAACAAAAAATTAACTTTTACAAATAATAATAATAATGATAACAATAAAAATAACAAAAAGAACTTTGTTTTTCCTATATTTTTCCAGCAACCAAGAAAAAAAATATTGAAAGAGAAAGGCATAAAGGAAAACAGAGAGAGAAGAAATAAGAAGAGGGAAGAGAGAGAGAAAATGAACATTGGCTTTGTAGCAAAGCTACTCCCCCACCGAACCAACAGCTTCAGAAGTTGACGTCACCATTTTTTGCCAACATTTTCCGGCGACCTGCAACTTAACCTCGATGACTAAGAAAACACTTGCCGACCATGTTGTTACAATGTAGCATTTACCCTCGATGCCTAAACGGATTTTCACAAATGGGAAAAGCCTAGCTTCTTGCATATTCACTCAACAGGGTTGTAAGGGCATAAACCACGACGCCATGGTTGTGTGGGAAGTAAGTTCTGATCTTATTATTGAGTAAGATATATTTGTTCATGTTTGGAAAGTTAATTTCTCAGTTAAGTTTTGAATCTCTGTAGGATTCCATGTCTGAGGATGTGACTTTTTGTGGCGTCTTTGATGGTCATGTTTCACATGGTTGTCTTGTTGCGCGCAAAGTGAAGGATGCCCTACCATTAAAGCTAATATCATTCTTGCATTCTCATGAATCAAGGCAAAATGGATTAGGCAATGCTTGTTCTAAAGAAAATTTGAAGAAATCAGATGATGGGGATCAAGAAATGCTGGCTGGTGAGGTTGGCTGATCGGAGAGGGAGAAAAAGAAAAGGATGAGGAGAAGACGAGGTGCTTGTCGGGAAGAAGAAATAAGAGAAAGGCAAAACTGTCCATAGAAAAATAAATTTTAAAGAAATAGGACTTGGAGCAACAATATTTTTTTTTATTTGGACTTTTCAAAGAAAAAAAAAATAGGAGGACTTTATGTAATAATCAATCATAAAATAGGACTTACGACCCCATGAAATGGTAGTTTCATGTGGAGAGTGGGAATTAATCGGGCTTTGACAATTTGAATAGTTCGGACACCTCATTACCTGGAACCAAAAAAAAAAAAAAAAAAAAAAAAAACGGCCATAACTGCCAACTAAATAAGTGGGTGATATGTTGGCAAAAAAAAATAAAACATGTAAACCGCTGTTCAAAACAGCGGTTATTGGCGTGCTATGACTATACAGATCTCAGACCTAAAATTATATCTCCATTCTCCACCCTAAACCCTAACCCATTCTTCCCCGTACCCCTCCCGCCGGAAGCAGCCCTCGTCGCTGTCCATCGCCGGAATAGCCATCATCAACTGTCGTCTTTCTCTCCCAACCCGGTACGTCGCTCTCCTCTCTCTGTCTCTCTTTATCTCTCTCTCTCTCACCGTCAATCCCTTTCTATATCCCCTACACTCTTTCCCTCTCCGTCTCCCTTCCTCTCACAAACCTCATCACCGCCCCTCCCTCTCCTTCTCCCTCTCACTCTTTCTTAATTTCCCTCTCACTGTTCCCCCTCCCAAACCCATTAATTCCCTCTCACTTTCCCTACCCCTCTAACTCTCCCCATATCTGAATGTAGTTTTTTTTTTTTTTTTTTTTTTTTTTTTTTTAACAATAGTTAGGCCAATCTCCAACCATTTACTCTTACTATTACTTAAATTGAATAAAACCATTATGTGATTATGGTTTTTGTTTATCAGACTGTTCATATCTTATAAATAATTGAAGTATTTTGCATTTTTCGTATCTTTCAATTTTAGCTGATGCAACTCATCTATTATCAGATGTTGCAGCTTTTTCAATATCTTTGTTCTCAATCTGCGCATCAGGATGGGAAGCGACTCCGTCACAGACTTATGGTTTCTTCAGGATTGAGATACTTGGTGCTCTGGTTTCCATCCATATGATATGGCTTCTTGCAGGGATCCTTGTTTATGAAGCCACTGCTAGAATTATCCATGATACAGGTGAAGTTTAGGGTTTTCTTATGTTTGTTGTTTCTGCATTTGGCTTCGTGGTTAATGTTGCCATGGTTCTACGCTCTCTTGTTGGGTCACGATCATTGCGATGGTGATGATCAGGGCCAAAATTTTGTGTAAAATTTTAGTTCTTGAACCTTAATTTCTCATAAGCTAAAACCTATAACAATCAATTCACAAAGCAGGTTTTCAAGAGGCTCACCCCGAATCTCCTATCACCATTACAAATATAATTAAACTAATAAAGAAGACATACATGATACAACAATCAATTCAAAATGAGGGTTTTCAATAGGTTCACCCCGAAACTCTAGTCAATTCAAAATGAGGGTTTTCAATAGGTTCACGCCAAACCTTCAGGCATCATTACAAAAGATGATTAAACTAATAAACAAGACCTACAACAATCAATTCAAAAGGAGGGTTTTCAATAGGTTCACCCTGAACCTCCAATCATCATTACAAACATAGATCAATGTTACCAATATATCAAACAAAAATCATATTCTAAAGGAAAATGCAACAAAAAAATAGCAGCTAAATAGTAGAACATACCCGAGTAATCCGAGCATTATCACTATCTCCATCAATTACTAAAACATAGATGGTGACTTCTTCTTTTTCTGTTTTCTAAAAGGGAAAAAAAAAAAAAAACACTGTAAATGCGAGGAAATACTGTTAAAAACACAATGTACTGATTTGAATTCAATGCCACATCCAAATGCTCCATAATTAAATTAGCATAAATCATTTCCACTCTCTTACCAAAAAGGAAAATAAATCACTAAAAACACTTCAAGAGTTCAACTAACACTTCCGAATGTCATTCTGCAACTTTACCAGAGAAAAATCTACACTAATTGTCATATTCCAAATTTCCAATATATTAGGCCGAGTTTGGCTGTCTCATGTGAATTGAATTGTTTCTATGTTATCTTACATCTTTGGAAATGGAAGAGGATGTCAGTCATCATTACAAATGAGAGTTAATATTAAAAATAGAGGCATTTCACAAATTTCTAAAAATTGATCCTGTAGCTTCAATTATGATAATGATTTTAACTTTTTGAAATGATCGCATTCAAGAAAATATATTTATACCATCAATAATAACATGTAAATTACAATAAATCCATTCCGACAACCAAACAGGCCCTTAACATATCCAAAAACTTTTAAAGAAAACATAGCACATTACACTCTCAACATAGTAGCATACTTCAAAGATAGAAAAGAAATTAAGCATACCGGACCTGACCGGCCCGCGATTACATGAGAGCAATCGAAGCCGACCATGGTCCCCTCGATTTTTCATTCCAGGCAAAGCAGCCTTTTATCATATTAATAGTCCCCATCAAATTCACATCTATCATGAACTTCACCTTATCTAATCCCTGCCTCTCCAATTCTTGAGGGAAATACACTCCTTGATTACACATCAATGTGTCGATATGCCCCGCTTCATCCACCGCCTCCTGGACGGCGATGTCAATGCCGGTGGAGAGACGTATCGACTTCTTCGCCTCCTTGAGCTTACGATGGTCGCAAGCGAGTATGGAGACACATGTGCCGTCTGATGAAGCAGACGGTGTCGCCTGTATGTGTTGTGAGAGAGAGAGAGAGAGAGAGACTGAGAGAGATATCAGAGATGTTGGGTGTCAAGTGTGGCTGTGTGGGGGAGAATGGGACTTGGGAGATATGGGCTGGATGCCATTTGGGCTGATTAATTTGAATTTTTTTTTTTTTTTTGGGTTGAAGCTACTTGGGCTGGATTGGGCTGAATTTTTTTTTTTTATCCGGGCTTGAGCTGGAGTTTTTATGGGCATGGGTTGATGGCCTAATGTGGTAGTATTTGGGCTGCAAGTGATGCCCCTAAAAATAAGCCATCTATGGGCTGCCCAAGACGACGGCCTCTTGGGCCTTCCCTCAGGGCCGGGCCTGGTGATGATGGTCATAGCTACACCTCTGTCTCCTCCTTTGTCTCTGCCAAAATTCTTTGGTAAGGTTCAAAATGTTGCTTCCAATGGGGGTGTTGCAATCATGCAATGTATCCTGTTGCAGCTGAATGGCTTTTAAGATTGAAGTTGATTGGAAGCAGCTATGGTGAAAATCATTTTGAATTTTTTATTCAAAAAAGAACCGCTGTTTGCTATTAATTCCACGTAGGAGTCTTGGGTCTCCTATGGCTTGGCGGCAATTTGACTCAGTTAGTGAAGGTCATTCTTACAAATATTTTTTTGAGAAGGTCATTTTCAATATTCTCTGGACTATAGAAAAGGTTCAATAGGTTGATGGGAGTGCCTAAAACATGGAAATGTCAAGTTGAGTTTGGATAAATGAGGACAACCTTTTTATTCGCTATATTATGGAGAATTCAGATATTGTGTAGTTTGGCCATAACTTGTTCTGTTTTTTCCTTTACTATTGGATCATTTCTTTGCATTTCATTTTGATTACTATTTGTAGAAAAAGCAAATGTAAGCCTTAAACAACATGATTATGCTTGAAATAAGGTTAAGTTGATAACCCTTTGTACATTTTGTTCGTTACTAGTGAAGATTTATTTCTATGATGCCATTAATGCTTGAGGTGAAAAGAACTAACAAATAATTATTGCATGCACATGTGCAATTGCACACACTCCTTTAAAGCACACCCATGTTCAAAATTAAGGGATGATGCTCGCAGATCTTATTTATTTATTTATTCATTTTTCCACAGGTAAATGCAGAGACAATGGTTGGGGATTCTAAAGAGGCCAAATCAAATGCAGTTCAAAAGGTTTTTTACATCAACCTACTCGTTTTAGGTTACTGTTGGATGCATGGGAACTCTCAAAAGGTTTTTTTCTCTCCTTTTAATATTTTTTCGAAGATGGGTTTCACAAGTTTAATTTGTTTTGCCGATTCCATTTCAAATCAATCTTTCTGACCCGATTTCATCATTTAGAGAAATGCATAATCTTAAATTAACTTGCATATGAGTAGCTCTCCGCCTGGAGAATTGTTCATTTGTGTTACTAATGTCGAAAGGTCATTCTTTGGATTCGTGCAACTTGTGAATATCCTGGTTCCTAAAAATATCTTGTTGTGCAGTGTCCTTATACTTGTGCCTTTGGACCCCAAAATTTCCCACTAAATGAAGGTAGGTGCCCATGTTAAGGAGGAGGAGATGCCTTTTACTTTTGGAGAAATGCAAGAATATGAAGCATCTGAAGCAAGCTCATGCACAAGTAATCACATGTGGGCTTGAGAATGATAGCTTCGCCCTAAGCAGGCTGTTGGCTTTCTGCTCAGACCCGCATCATGGGTGTCTACGTCATGGACTGAAACTTTTTGAACAAATTGAACAGCCCACTATATGCATCTGCAACACAATGATCAAAGCTTTCTTACTCAAAGGGGAAATGTTGAACACCATTCAAATCTACACCCAGATGTTAGAGAATGGCATGTCTCCAGATAATTACACCCTTCCTTATGTGTTGAAGGCTTGTGCAAAGCTACCAAATTGTCATTTAGGAGAACTAATTCATGGGCATAGTCTGAAATTTGGCTTTTTGTTTGATATTTTTGTGGGCAATACTTTGATTGTCATGTATTCAGCGTTCAATAATATGAAAGCTGCTAGATACATATTTGATGAAATTCCTTGGCACACTGCCGTGTCATGGACGGTCATGATTTCTGGGTATGCAAAGCAAGGAGATATTGATGCAGCAAGATTGCTTTTTGATGAAGCACCTGCAAAGGATAGAGGGATATGGGGTTCCATGATTTCTGGGTATGTGCAGAATAATTGTTTTAAGGAGGGCCTGCATATGTTCCGTCTGATGCAATTGAGTGGCTTGGAGCCTGATGAGGCTATATTTGTTAGCCTTCTTTGTGCTTGTGCTCAATTAGGAGCACTGGATATTGGGATTTGGATTCAAAAATATTTGGATAAACTCAGGTTGCCGATGACTGTGCGTTTGGGCACTGGTCTTATAGACATGCACGCTAAATGTGGAAATTTAGATTCAGCTAAGAAATTGTTTGATGGAATGCCAGAGAGAGATACTATTTGTTGGAATGTTATGATTTCAGGAATGGCAATGCATGGTGATGGAGGGAGTGCTCTCAAGCTGTTTCTGGAGATGGAGAAGGCTGGTGTCAGGCCAGATGACATTACCTTCATTGCCATTTTTACTGGTTGTAGTTATTCAGGCATGGCGTATGAAGGTCTAAGGGTTTTAAATAGAATGTGTACAGTATACAATATTGAGCCTAAGGGTGAACACTACGGGTGTATTGTTGACCTTCTTAGCCGGGCCGGGCTCTTTGAAGAAGCAGAGGGAATCATTCAAAGAATACCCAATTCCAGCAGCCCATCTGAAGAAGCAGTAGCCTGGAGAGCATTACTGAGTGCTTGCTGTAATTACGGACAAACTCAAGTAGCTGAGGTTGCAGCAGAGAGACTCTTGAAATTAGAACGTCACAGTGGGGTCTATGTTCTGCTCTCAAATATATACGCAGCTGCAGGGAAACATGATGATGCTAGAAGAATAAGGAAGATGATGAAAAACAGAGGGGTAGATAAGGCACCGGGTTGCAGCTCAGTTGAGATTAATGGAGTTGCTCATGAGTTCATTGCAGGGGAGGAAACACATCCACAGATGGAAGAAATCCATAAGCTTTTGGAGAAAATGAACAAGCACTTGGATTATTCAGGGTGGCAGCCCAGAAGTTGACCGGACATGATATATCTACGTCCTTATGCTGTGAAAATTGCAGGCCTATTCCTTGCAGCCATCATAGGATTATGCTGGACTCCTTTGAAAACATCCAAGCTAAACTCCCTCAACCCTCTTTGATGTGAAGTGAATATTCATTTTGCAGCTACCGTCATTATGTTTATGAGAAAAAAAGAAAAAAAAAATTTCTTTCCCAATTTTCTACTTGGCCTATATGTAATTATGTATGATCTGTGCATTTTGATTGTTTGGGTTTGTTCTTGTTGATGGATGAATTGCTTATTTTTCAGACTTAAGCTCATCCCCATGTGGGTGATGAAGGGTGGCTTGTGATTTTTTTCGGCTTCACCAGTTTATCCATAAATTTTTTTGTAAACCTTAAAGTAAAAATAGAAAATGCAGTGGTTGCTTAAAGAATCTTGTGGAAAATACTTGTTATCTTTAGTACAACCCTCTAATGGGTTGTGTTATATTTATGGACTATAATGGTTATCAAATTGGAATCCATTCTCGCACGATTACTTCTACTCTCTCTTAACTTTTTCAAGTGATTGCTGGAATGATAGGTTTAAGCAGTATTCTGGATCATTGTAATGTGCAAGTTGAAACTGAAATAGGAGTAATTTTTTGTTTTCTTTGATCATCCTCTTCATTGGGTTTAACGGTGCGATCGATGAACCAGATTATGCCTTTAATTATAAAGAACATGAGCACGTACTAAATATTGTAGCACACAGATCATTTTCCCATGAATTATTTTTATTTTTATTTTTTGTAGGTATGTAGAGCTCCATTTGAATCCTCTGTTTTTGCTTTACCGCACCCCTTTTCCTTTTGCTGTTCCTAAGATTACAAACTATCTTTCCTAGAACGCTAGCCAAGAAGGGGGCAGTCTTATGCTTTCTATCAGCTATCCTTTAAACTTTTGTTAATTTTTAGCAATTTTGTCATGGCAAACGTATGACAATGTCACATGAGATCGATGCGACTCCTAAGGCTTGGCTTGAGATCAGTTTGATAAAAGAGATTTTTTAAAGGTAAATGAGTCAACCTTAAACCTTATTTTTAGGCTTTTTAATTTATTGAACCAAACTCGAGTGAAATCAATAAAATTCTTTCAACATGGGGTGATGGATGAATCCTAAAACATTAAAATTGGAGACAAGACGTCAGATTTTGCTTGGTTCTGTCAAATAGTGTAATTGAATGGAGCGGGAAAACTTAAAGGAAGGGTTCCCAGCTTAACTTTTAGCTTACCATTCTCCGCCAGACCATATCATTGGCTACTGATTCTAACCAAAACTTCATGCAAGGATTCACTCGACTCTAAAATCCTGGTGGGCCTCTCAGCCCACGAAGTATTTCCTGGTCTTCTTGTGGGCCTTCGACAACAACAGAGTCTCAAACGGAACCCTTTCATCAATTAAGCCTGTTTACTGATAACTGACAACATGCTATTGTTGGGGTGATCTGGAGCTGTATCTGGAAGGCCAACATCTCGCAAAGGCTCGGATATCAAACAGTGTCACAATCTTGTAATTAGTTAAGGGGTGTGGAAATTGCAACCCCAAAAATTTGTTTCTACACATCATAAATCACTATTCCTAAAATTTCCATCCTAAAATTTGTTTTAAGATTTATTGATTAAATAACAAGATTTAAATAATGTATGGGACTAGAGATCATTTAAAGGAGTTGCAATATCCCCACCCTTAGATATAAAATCAGTGCCAGAAATTCTCAAAGACCTTCATGACTTTTTGATGGCGTGCGTTCAGCCCAATAATAGAGTCCGGTTTGAAGCCCATGCTGATGAACAGAAACACAAGGCCCATATAACCGGTCTGGATTCCATGCATTCTTCAACTATTATGTTTATTTACATAGAATTAGTAGAATTAGTGACACGAATCATGGGTGTTTAATATAGAGAGAGATCTCGAATTAGAGTGCATGAAAATGCGTTGCTTTCCATTTATTAGAATTAAGAATTTGGAGAGAAGGGTTAGCTTATATCTAGGAAGCAAAAAAGAAAAGAAAACCTCTCTCGCATTGTGTGGCACGCGCATAATGAGCATGCACACAACTTGCCAAGCATTTTACATAGTTTAAGCGACAGACAACATCATACTGTAGTAAGCTCGTTGAACCAAATATGAATTTTATTATAATTGTGTCGCCTATAATTAATTAAATAACTACCTAACTCACAAAACCATATTAAATTAATTAAGAAACCAATTTTTTTTATTTTTTTTAAGGTTTTGGGTCCCACATGAACAGCACTCAAACTGAAAACCTAGGTTGTCACTAATTTATTAACCTACCCCATCTTAATCTTGACTCCTAATCTTAACGTTACATGTTTTGTACGTATTATGTTCATTATGTAATCTTGTTCTTATAAAAAAAATACTGAAGATACTTCATCATGACGAGTACGGCGGCTCTAAAAGGCAGTACGTGTTGACTTGTAATTAAGCCAAGTGGAGTGTAATCTAAGCAGTCATATTTATTTTATTTTGGATAATGTATTTTTTATTTTTGCAAGTGAATCTCGTTGGTGCGTCTCTTTCGTAGCAAGCTCGGAATAGAAGCTTTGATCACAACTTAGTTTGTAGTTGGTATTCGATGTCAAAAAAAAAAAAAAAAAAAAAAGGCTTGTGTCTTGTTGGACTGAGTCTAGCTATCTATCTTCGGCTTTCAATGGGGTCTTGAACTGCCCTAGTGAATTAATCAATGGAGTCAATGACTTATTAGAGTTTGAGGCACATACACGTAGGTACACTTGTTATTTAATCATCTTATGCATGTATTAAGAAAGCGCCTCTCCAATGAGAGGTAAGGGGCACTATTAGCCATTACAAGATGTTGAAATTAAAAGGCCCTCATGATGCAAGAATCAGCAGATGTCGGTTGCTTTGATCTCAAGCCTGCAAAAAAGACAATTAGAGTAGTCGGACTTTGTCTGTTGATAACCCTTCGACGGTCAATCAAGTCAGTCTCTAAGATGACTAGAAATGAAGGTAAAAGGGTTTTCTAAGTTGAAAATTGCTTACCTCCTGCACTGTTCTACCCTCCTTTATATAGGGAATTAGGGTTGTTTGGCAGGTGCGAAATCCTCTCCTGATTTTTAGTTGATTTGGCTAATTTTCGGCTAAACTGCGGATTATATGAGATATTGTAACGGTCATTGACTTTTGTCGTAAATTCTTCGTCTTTTGGCTGACCTCTGGTCCTCGGACATTAAACTTCGTAAAATCATATTCTCCCCATCAGGCCCTGTGAAGGATAAGTTGAATAAGGTTTTAACCTTCAATAACCTTTTATTTAGAATATTTGTTTTCAAGACTCGAACTTGCTCGTTGGAATTTGAAAATTTTTGCATAGGAATTTGCGCATACATGGACTATTGCTACATATTCTCTTATTTGTTATGAAAATGCCTCTTTAATTATGGCTATCATCTTATTCATCCATTCTTGGAATTAATCTAGCCAACTTTGCAGGGAGTAAGTTCAGAATATTCTATGTTGATGTGAAAATAAAATAAAATTTGAGGGCTATGCCGCTAGGGGCACTATTTGCCATCACCCAATATTGAACTTGTGAAATCGAATATTTCTTTTTAATCGAAAGGGAAAAAAAAAAAAAAAACTTGTGAAATCAAGTCGAGGAAGGATAAGCTGAATAAGGTGTAATTTTTTACCCAAAATAGTTATTTTTCAAAATTCGAATGTGCATATGCGCATTCGATGGTCTAAAACTTTTGCTCTCAATACATATGGAAATTCTATATAGGAAGTTGGTGTGTGTAACAATAATGTATTTTCTTTTCCAAGTAGACTTTATAATAACAACAATTTCACCAAATTAGTACATGGGTGTATTTTAATAATGCTTTAATCTTGCAATACATGTATAGACATTGTTAACAAAGCATATGATAATAAATATTCTTCATGTCTAGAGAATATAGGACTCGAGAATGCATGCATTTCAAAGTTGGCCAATGTGACATGTCACATATATGTACCTAATCAAGGTCACGGGGGACGATAGAATGCATGCATTTCAAAGTTGGCCAATGTGACATATCACATATATGTACCTACACAAGGTCACGGGCGACGATCCACCGTCCAATGGCTGGCTCATTTAGACTTAATTAAGCAATTAAAGATGACCCACACCAAATATGAAATAATGAAAATGACCCATAACTACCACGTTTCCGGTTTAGACTTGTTTGTACCAAAATTATGAGAATATTTACTTCTTGAATCTGAAATTGAAGTGGGTGCGCATCTTTGTTCAAACCGATGTACGGTTCCCAAATTTTCAATTACTCTTGATTATGGAAAGGAAGTTGCTTAATTAAAACATTTTTTAAAATTTAATAATGGGATCCAGAGTCAATGAACCCGGCCTTCTTTTTCGTTTTTCTTGTGCGGTGCTCATGTGCTCAATCTACAGAGAATTCAGAAGTTAGGCCGAATGGTTAGGACAAGGCCAAAATTAAGTTAATTTGTATAGGACTTTTAGTGATAATTAAGATTCTCTCTGTTGAATGGACTGTTAGTAAAATTTAAATCGTCCAAATTAGGGTTTCACATCAAAGGATGAGTTCTGGCTACTTGATATGAATAGTTATGGCTCGTTTGCTTTAACTTTTTTTAAAGTCACTTTTAGAGCTTAAAATTTCACTTGATTTTAGAAATGGGATGATAATCACTTTTGGAAAACTTGAGGAGTGATAGAATGTATGGCAAAATTTTCAATTTTTCATACTAGAAGTCACTGTGGTGTGGGGCAAAGTTAAGGAATTTGAACTTTTGGCTACAGTAGCTTTTAATATCAAAATTTAGATATGTGAAGACATGATCTGAATATAAATTTAAGAAAAATATTATAGCACCAGACACTTTAACTCGAAGTTAAAAGCCAACTTGATGTGTCTTGCTTTTAGTGGTAAGTTCTCTCATTTTAAACTGCTTCCCCCTTTTTTACATACCACTTAAACTACGACACGTCAAGGTGATTTTTACTTTTGGATTAAAGCGTCCGGTGGTATAAAATTATTGTAAATTTAAAGAGAAATGTAAAGAAATAGTTCTCTAAAAGAGATTTGAGAAAAAATTAATGCGAACGAGCCCTGAGTTACACCGGAAAGAATGTTAGCCCCAACTTTATTGTTGAACTAAAAGAATGGATTAGTGAAAGTAAAAAGGGAATATTACAAAAACACCAATTCAAGGGAATTCACTTCTTAGCAATTTCCGACATCTCTCTAATTTCCATTCCTTTCTCTTGGTCATTTCTGAGATACAAACAAATTATAGCAAGGACAAATATTTATGAGGTGCAAGCTTATGTAAGATGAAGGAGATGGACATATATAGTTCACCTCAGATTGAGTTCACGGGTTCCATATCTTTATTAACTTGCTAACCTCAATTAGCTATCTTTTTTAAATGTAGCTCTTTGAATCGAGTCACACTTAATTATATTGGGTTTTAAAAAACTCATCTAATCTGTCTCACTCGTATGTCGCTTGTACTGGTTGGATCGAACTAGCAAAATTGACTACAAATTAATCTGTTATTAATTAAAGTCTTAACTTTCGTCTACGCTTATAAAAATAATTGATACTGATTGGACCTGGACCCAACATCAAGATCACTACCTTAAGTACCAAAAACTCGATTATCCCTTTCTCCTAACAATATTATCCGATCGTCATCAATGGGAAATGACATGAAATTAAGACCCGTTAAGCTCTTCTAACCACTTAATTAAATCCCAAAATATCCATTCTGCCGAGTGCCGACTGCCAAGAAGAGATGAGAAGCAACTATACGATAGTTGACTTATAAGTATATATAAAATCGATTGTATAATAAATATTAAACGGAATGGAAGAAGTATGTAAGCAGGTTCCATGGATTGTTCCCTCTCTCTGTGTCATGTGCAGACAAAGCTGTGCTTTCTATTTAATTTTCTTCTTTCCCTCTCAAGTTCTGAAGTCTCCTACTCTCTTATTAATTTTATATATAAATTTATCATTATCCTAAAAATCGATCCCTTCTACTACCTGAGTTCTTGTGGCCTAGTGGCATTTTTCTCCACCCTTTCTGATATGAAAGTTTTCGGAATAATTGAGTACTTGAATCTTGGCAAGAGGACGGAGTTAAGGAAAGAAGAAGAATTTACCCCATTATATGGCGCGCTCTCTCTCATAATTTTTTTTTTTTTTTACCAAACTATGGAAACTTAACCCTATTTCAAGTCTTTCTAATATTAACAAATGAGTATTTCTCGTCATTTTATTTTCATCTTAAAAGCCATAGCTTAGATTTATGATATACTACTAGAAGGATGCAGAGCAATAGCTTAGAGTTTTGACATAGATACTAGAGGAGACATGGCACAAGGCTGTAAGTCTCAAAACCATGTCTAGAGGTTTGGGAATGTGGTGGCTCATTTATTAGCTAATTCAGAATGACAACAGAGGTGGGAATTTTAATGTTTGGTTAGAGGATCCACAACATTTTTTGATGGATTCACTTCAAATGCTCATATCTTTGCTTACTTAGTGTTTAGTGAAATTTCATCATTCTATTAAATAATAATAATAATAGTAATAAAATTAAAAAGACAAATTATAGAAAATACTCCTAAAGTTTATATATGTTTTCACTTTAGTCCCTTTAGTTTAGATTACTTCAAACCAGTCTTTAAAGTATTGATAGATTTTATTTTGGTACCCTTTACTTTAAGTTGCTTCAAATCAATTCTCGAAGTACCAATTTTATCTCTCTAATTTTTATGCAATGTCAATTTATTCCTCCTATATATATTTCCATGACGGTAATTTTAAGCCTCAAAATATCAAATATCAAAAATTGAAGGAATAAAATTGATACTTCACGAATTGATTTAAAACAATTCAAAGTAAAATGTACCAAAGTTTAATTTATTGATATCTTAGGGCGCGTTTGGATTAGCTTCCACTTCCTGTTTTCTACTTTTAAAATTAAAAAAAAAAATGAAAATTTTTTATATTTTCTATAGTGCAAAATTTTGGTAGTTACTTTTAAAAGTTGAGGAAGCAAGAATTTTTAAAGTAACTACCAAATTTTTTGCACTCAAAATTTTTATCTTTTTACTTTTAAAAGTAAAAAAACAGAAAGTAAAAGCTTATTCAAATGGTCCTTAGGGATTGGTTTAAAGCAATTTAAAGTAGAAGGAATAAAGTGAATTTTGACCCAAAATTTAGGGATGTTTCCTACAATTTATCCTAAAAATAATGATGGTTATTTTTCCAATTTCAAAAGTGGACCAAATGGTGCACCAAAAAATTCATTCACTTTAAGGATTCAACTTAGTGTATCATTCCCTTTGAAAAATTTATTTCTTTGCTCCTGTTTGTAGAAAATGTCATGTTTGGTGCTTGACTTTGGGAATCATGGACTCTGCACTCTCCCTCCAACAAATCACCATCAACAGTTAAAAAGTACGGAATATACACCAACCTTTGGGGTTTCATGAAATGCCATAATTACAGGACCTTGTGGGGTGCAAGGCTGCCATTAAACCCATTAAGGATTTTATGCATATTCAACACAACAGGGCATTTTGATTTCCATGGCATAACCAATTAATGAAACATTCCCTTGGTGGTATATAATATAATCAAAAAGTATATTATTTCCTCCTAAATCTCCTACCACTTTGAAATACAAAGTAATTTCAACCCCACAACAACTCCTCCCCTCACCAAAAAAATAAATAAAGCTATAGTTCATATCAATAAAAAAATGGAAAGGGGATGGGGCATTAAAAAATTGAGATAAAAAAAAATGTGTCCCAAAAAATGGAAAGGCTTGTGTTCTTTGCTGACTTTAGTAAAAATAGGTTTTGCTGACGAGAACACACACACACACACACACACACATATATATATATATAGAGAGAGAGAGAGCTTCTAATATTAGGTGAACCTGATGCTAGAAGCATAAGGTGCTCTCTTGTAGAGTCATTTGCGATGGAAATTTTGAAAAACTGACCGTTGGATTAGATAATCCTATTATGTATGGTGTGTCTGCCAAAAATCACAATGATCTAACGGTTATTTTTTGAAAAATATAACTTTGAAAAACTGTGACTTTTTTGTTCTTTAAAATGTTATCATTTTTTCACAGTCAGTTTTCTCATAAACCAACCGTTGAATCACTATGATTTTTGATAGGCATGACATACATGATTGGGGTATCTAATCCAACGTTTAGTTTTGAAAAATATGCACCGAAAGTGGCTCTACAAAAGGGCACCTAATGCAAGAAGCATTAGGTGCACCTAAGCATAGCACTTCTGTGTGTGTGTGTGTGTGTGTGTGTGTGTATATATATATATATATATATATATATATATATATATATATATATATA
>JAESVK010000752.1:0-12875 GCA_017140935.1 Hamamelis virginiana
TAAGGACGTCTTTACGCTTTTTATCTTAGCCCACTTTCATTGGGAAATGTATTTTGAAAAACCGATCCTTGGATTGGATAATTTTCATGTGTTTGTCATGTCTGTAAAATCACAATGATCCAATGGTTGGTTTATAAAATACAGACATTTAAACAACTTTGACAGCATCCAACGGTAAATATTGTTAAAATGTTTCACGACTTGTATTTTGAAAACCGATTGTTGGATCACTGTAATTTTTTGGCAGACATGTCATTCATTAGAAGATTTTCTAATCCAATGGTCGGTTTTTTAAAATACCTATCCTATAGCTCCCAGAAGAGGGCTAAAGATAAGTTAGATAAGGACGTCCTTACTTGATCAAAATTATATATATAGTTCCATTCCTGTGAGGACTTCCTTATATGAGGACTTCGCCTTTTGGCCAATGTAAAATGGATATTTTGAAAAACTGACAATTGGATTTAATATTCTTCCTATGTGTGACATGCATGCCAACAATCAAATTGACCGGACCACTAATTTCTTAGATACAAACTGTGAAAAATTAAATACCTATAATGCTTAATAATCTGTATTTTGGAAACGGTGGTCCGATCACTGTGATTTTTGGCATGCTCATCATACATACGAAAAATATTAAATCCAACGGTTTGTTTTTCAAAATACCCATCTTATTGGCCAAAAGGCCGAGTCCTCATATAAGGAAGCCCTTATAAGAATGAGATTATATATATATATATATATATATATATATATATATATATATATATATATTTTTTGTCCTACGTGGCACTCCCACATCACTTCCTACTCTTCTCTAATTACTCCATGCATATTTAAGAATTGATAAATAATTTAAATTAAGATAAGAATTAATTTCAAACCATAAGAGATAATGCATGCAAATTTAAATTAAGATAAGAAGAATTAATTTCAAACCATAAGAGATAATGCATGCAAATTTAAATTAAGATAAGAATTCATCTCAAACTGATAATTTAAATTAAGATAAGAATTAATTTCAAACCATAAGAGATAATGCATGCAAATTTAAATTAAGATAAGAATTCATCTCAAACTGATAAGAGACTCCACATCCGTTAACCAAGCAGCCCCTTCTTTCTCTTCACGCTCCTTTCTCTCTCCCTCCCCTGCCGTGAGCAACAGGCCTGACATTCACCACCATTGTACGTAAGTTATCCTTCTTCTACTTCTCTTCTTCTTATTTCTGTTGATGCTACTCTCTACATGTTCGTATATATTTTTTTGCTTCAATTCCAATTACCCAGTTTGGTTGTAAATGTTGACAATAGAATTTAGGGCTATAAAAATTACCAAACAATTTATCGTTTGATAAGTACAAGTGCGTACCAAACATAAGTAGTTTTGCTTAATTCTGTATATATAGAACTAACTATAGTGGGCGGTTGTTGTGTAGTCGTAATGCTATTACATAACAAACTGTTAACCTTCATCTGCAGTGCCTTTATAAGGTTCTTAATAAGATTTATCACATCTTCCTTCAGTGTTATTATTTTCATCAAATAATAAAAATAAAATAAAATGGAGAGTTAAAACTTAAGTTACTGTGTCAGTTCTGAATTCTTTATGGTATGCTACAATTATTTATGAAAAATCATTTTTTATAAATAAATATAGAACTTTATGTTTCGTACCGTGTTTATTTTATTTTTTATTTTTATTTTTATTTTTTTTTCAACTTTGGTAAGGGATTCTAAGTGTTGGTTTGAGTTTCAAATCCTTATTTTTGTCCCCCTTGGCTGAGGTAACTATGTATTATATTCAGGTTGATGCTTTGGAGAACATTGTTAAGGTATCTCAACTTCAAATTATTGAGCAGCAGCATTTTGTGGAGGAACTAAGGTACTTGCCTATTATTCTTTTTTCTTTCCTTTTTATTTTTATTTTTTATTTTTTTTACTTGCCTATTGTTATTTTTGTTTTGCGTACTGCTTTACTGGATTGAGGGTAGAGTGGAGTTTACTTAAAGAGCATGTGGAAGCTCAAGCCAAGGAGCTCAATTATATATTTTTGAAAAAATGTTATGGGAACCAAATATGTTTATATATGCTCTCAATTCAAATGGTTTACATGTCTTTAAAAATTAATTTATATTGAATTTGATCTATCTTTTTTGCATGTCTCTTTGTATAACTCTCTTTCATATGCATGACATATAATTTTTTTATTTTTATTTATTTTTATTTTTGTATATCACTAAATGCCATGATTAGAATAGTATAAGTCATACCGATTTGTGATTGGTATAAGTCATACAGAGATTTGGTTGAGTCATGACCACCAATCAATAATTTTTCAATACAATAGATCTCTTAGGAGAGTTCAATTAAATGGTGAGTGCCACTAACTCTGTATGTGTTAAAACTTTTCAAAAATTTTGTAAATAGGTACTCAGTAGGAACTAACCCATTTCATTTATTTATCCAGTAGTGGTATTAATGAGATTACTCATATATGTCTATAATGGCTTCATCTGTTCCTATTTGAAATTTGATAGGATCACTCTAAACATTGCTTTGAAATGAGGCTATAACAAGATAGTTATAAATTCCAAGAACTCTCTCCGCACAAGTAACCAAAAGAAATGCTACTAAGTTAAAAGTCTATATCAAATAAGAGGAGAGGCGAATAAGTAATATTTTGTATTGAATCCGCGCATCGCGCGGGATGGATACTAGTATATATATATATATCAGTTGGTTGATAAGAAAATCAACATGCAAAGCAAATGACAACTAGAATACTAACTACGTTGAACTGTTCGTAGGAATACCCTTCCCAACGTCAACTAGAACACTAACTACTTTTTTGGTAGGTTGATAACACAATCAATGAGAGGTCTCCAGTTCAAGTTTCGAACTAAACATGTTAATTGACAACTTATCAATAACCTTGTAATCTAAAGACGTACATCTCTCAATGATCTTTTAATCTATTGACATCTTTCAGAAGGAGAAGTAATATATAATCAGTTGAACATCGAATACTAACCCAACAATATGTCGATCAAGGGCGGAGCCAGGATTTAGTATTACGCTGGGTTAGGATAAAGAACGAATAAGCACTAAACACACATACACTCTCACACATACGTGTGAGAGTGTAATGCTATTATCAGGATTTAGTAATGCTATTATCAGGCCGGCTTGACTCAATTTTGCATCAGGTCGCCTTCATATGGCTAATTTAAGCAAGCATATTGTAAAACCGACTTTTGGATTAGATGTCCCTCTTCTGTATGTCATACCTACAAAAAATCACAGTGATCCAACGGTTGGTTTTTTAAAAAACTGGCGTTAAAAAAATGGTGATATTTTGAAGAACTAATAAGTTGTATATTTTCACAATGACATTTTTCAAAAACCAACCGTCGGATCACTATGATTTTTTGTAGGCATGACATACAGAAGATGAGCATCAAATCCAATGGTCAGTTTTATGAACTGAGTCTAAAATTAAGAATACCATAAAAACAATTTGGCAAGTTTGGGGCGGGCTATAGCCCTCCCTAGCCCAAACATAGCTCCGCCACTGATGTCGATAAACCTTTTGTAAGAGTATCTCTAATACATTCATGCCATTCGATATGCCATAGTCAAAATTTGGCATTCCAAATGGCACAAAAATGACACGCCAATGCCAAATTTGGCACTTATGTGTTCCAATGCATCAATGTTGCCAATGTAACCAATGTTCATCATGCATGATTGGCCAATTTTCTAACTACTTTGAATTTGAATTTCTAAAGAGGATTAAAAAAAAAAAAAAATACACTATATACAATTTAAAATTTTACTTTTATATTATTAGTCCGGCCGCTGCTGGTTACAATCCAGTGTGATTCTGTTATCCTTTTTCAGATGTTGGGAGCAATCCCGGTTTTATATAGAAAATGTAGCTAGTTTGTTATTTCTGGTTGGCTAGGTTTTCATTCTGTTTAAGCCAACTCTAGATGTACTAAGTCCCTCTTTGGCTTAATTAACTTCACCAAATTACAATCACTTTTGGAGCTCAAAGTTAAATTTATTTGATTTAAGAGACGGGTGATAATCACTTACAGATGACTTTAGGCCTGTTTGTATTAATAATTTTTTTTTTAAATCAATTTTGGAGCTCAAAATACCACTTGTTCACTTATATGTGATAAATTATATTTCAATTTGATAAATTCACAATTGTTTTTTTTACGAGATTCCATCTTTTGAATACATTCGGGTGAGGTAAGAGCTTTTGTATAGAGGGATAACAAATAAAAAGAAAAAAAGTGAACGGGAGGAAAATAAAATAAAGGGGTTAAAAAGATTATATATAGGAAGGAGAAGACAAAGAACATCTATAACTTGATAGTGTATTTGCATTGCGTGCTATATTTCTTGCTGCGTCGTGCTTGAGATTGAGAGCCAATGCTATCTGGGCATATAGCTGTGGTGAGAGATCAATGGAAACACTAGTTTGAATCTGTTTAGTGACCACGGTTGGTAGTGGTTTCAAAACACTGCCATTGCCTTTGCCATTGCCATCGCCAGCCACAGCAGTAGTATTAGTATTCAGTGTATGAGCAGCAATTGAGGATGAGAAGACAAAAGTGGTGAAGAATAAGAAAATAATGAGTCCTCGATCCATTGCAGATGCTGATGCAGCTGCCATGTATAAAACTATTATGTTGTTAGATTATTAACAATTACGTTAATCTTACTTAAACATCAATCCTCATCACAAACTTGATTAATCTTCTCGAATAGCCTTTAATTGATCTTGATGTTTCCTTAAAATACCTACGTTATGATCTTTTTATAGATAAATAAATTAAGGATAACCACTTTCCTACTCCTACTCTACTTCCCTATTCCTACTACAATTATATCTCTCTACTTGTCCTTCGTTAGCACGAAAAGTTTAGAAATTACCACTTAAATTGTTGACCAATCATAAATAAAGGACAAGAATAATCATTATCCCATGAAACCGAGATCGATGGGACTATATTTCATAATATTGCGGCTGCTTTAAATTGGACTATATTTCATTGCATCTTTTTTGCAAATACATGCAAGAGATCGATGTGATCGATAACGAAAACGTACTGATATATGAATAGTTAGGTTTTTGGCAATCACAACATATATACAGCAAGAAATGTTCATATCTTGTATTTTTGCAACTTAATTGTAATGACACATGCATATATACCTTGTAGCAATCAGCCCTAATTAAACAAGTACACAGTCAATCTCCTCAAAAGTGACTCTCTTTGCAGCAATGTCATAGCCAATATTATATTTCTGTTGAGCCAACATACCGATTATAGTCATATCATCAGGCCGTCTAGTCGGCACGACAGCCAAGCAGAATATCTTTGTAGTCTTCTGCCAAAACAAACTATCTATCTCTAACGCTAAATCAGCCCCTCCTGCAAAATGAAATGTCACCACTGGAAACCCAATAAGTCCTTGCTTCAACAGCCCCATGTAGCACAGGCTATCCAAATTGCGATAATCTAATACCGGTATCAACCTACCTTGCGCGATGAGTTTCACTCTGGTTGAAAGTTGTTCAAACCCGCCTCTTTCTAAACGAGTCAAAAATGTTCTCGAGTCAATGATTGTCCCACCACCACCCGACGGTCTCCTTTTAAATGTTCCAGGGTCGATGTTTAGTCGCAGCCCTCCTACGCTAATGCCTTCTAAAGTTAAATAGTATAGATGATTAAAAATTTCCATCGGGGTTGGATAGCCATCGAGGTTTGCACCTTCCCCCAAAATTAAATGGCTATGATCATAGTAAAGGTCATCTAAAGTTCCAACACAATAAGAGAATTTAGAACCCAATTGTGAAGACAGAGATATTTTTTCGGGACCAAGACCAAGTATCCCACTTGTTAGGCCGCTTTTAATTATAGTCCAATCTGAACAGCCGA
Source organism: Hamamelis virginiana (assembly GCA_017140935.1). Classification (NCBI taxonomy): domain Eukaryota; kingdom Viridiplantae; phylum Streptophyta; class Magnoliopsida; order Saxifragales; family Hamamelidaceae; genus Hamamelis; species Hamamelis virginiana. The sequence continues at coordinate 5,963 of JAESVK010000752.1, forward strand.
CTAGCACATCAGCAATGGTGGTTATGAGTCCATCAGACGTCTTCAAGGTGAGCATCTCGGTTGCACCAATTCCTCTTGCGAAGGTGCCGTCATTGTATGCCTGGGTGTACCGGCAATTATTCTGATCATCACACGAGTGCCAGGGGAAGTCAAGGCAACGGGGTGAGTTGCACGCCAGATTGACATGTGAGGATGACTTGGAAGGATTAAACATCGGAGCCTTTTGTTTGAAACATTTAGTGCAAGGGAGGCACTGAATCCAGAAAAGGCTGCTTCCAGTGTCCATGACTGCAAATTGTATAACTGGTGGCTGACCGACAGAGAAATTTACCAGGAATGCTACTTCAGTGTCCTCCGGTAAAATACCAGCTCGGTAGTCATATGGTGCAAAACTTGAATTCCTAATATTCTTGGAATTCAAGTATGCAAAGCGAGCCATCGAAATATCGAACGTACGTTTGGCCCGGTCTGAAAGAGTTTCACTAGAGTTAAAGTAGGGTGAGTGAACGGAATCACGATGAATGAGTTTAATGATGAAGCGTCGTGGTTTCGTTGAGACTGTATCATCAGCAGCTGTAGTAGCGAATATTGGGAATATGATATTGAAGAGAATTAGAATGGAAAAGGAGAAGAAAAGGAGAGCGCTCTGAGTTGATGGAGATGGAAATGCCATTGTCGATCACAATGTTAATTAGCACTGAATTAATTAATTGAAGCAATCCATCACATTCCATCTTCTATATATATATATATATTCTAAAAAAAAAAAAATATGTTGCTTGTGGTAGTTTAGTCATACAAGGTATATGCTTGGCCATGAGAAAATGATGAAGCCAAGACCTCTCATGAGTAAAGCATTTCATGTCTCTTCTCTCTCATTGATCGATTAGAAACACTATTATGTGATTAAAAAATTCATCTTTAAAAAAAAAAAAAACTGATGTTGCTAGACGTACTTAAGTGAGAGATGGGGAGGAAATAAATTAGACATGTGACATGAGGCATCCATTATTCTAATATCAATCATATATAATATATAATTTATATACAGCGCGCAAGATAGAAATGGTCATTGTTTTTTTTTTAATTAATTGTAAACCATAAAATAACATATACTTTGTAGCAAACAGCCCTAAACAATATCACAGCCAATCCTCTGAAAGTGACTATCTCTGCATCAAGGTCATAGCCAATATTATAATTCTGCTGAGCCAATATACCAATTATAGAACGATCTTTATGATGTCTCGTGGCAAGATGGCCATGCAAAATCTATTTGGAAGATCCTGCATTAACAAGCTATTTATATCTAACACTAAATCAGCCCCTCCAGCAAAGTGAAATGTCACCATTGGAAACCCTGTAAGGGCTTTCTTCAACTTCCCCATGTAGCACAGGCGCTCCAAATTGCCGTAATCTATTACCGGTTTCAATATACCTTGCGCTAAGAATTTCATTTTGGCAGAAAGTGGTTCGAACCCACCTCTTGCTAGATTAGTATAAAATGTTCCCGAGTCAATGATTGTCCCATGCACCACCCCACGGCCTCCTTTTAAATGTTCCAGGGTCAATGTTAAGTCGCGTCCCTGCTATGCTAATGCCTTCTAAATATTAAAACTAAAATTTGAAAACAAAGTTCAGTGACAAAAACTCACTCCGTGTCTCTTCTTCCCCTTCCTTGTTGCCATTGCTTTCCTCACTTGTCTTCTCCATCTCTCTGTCTCTGTTTCTCTCTCTCTCTCTCTCTCACACACACACGCGCGCACACACACACACTTGATATATATACAGTGAGGATATAGTAGAATTAATTTGACAAATGGTGAAACTTTAATGGCTGGGAGAGAAGCAAAGGGAGATAGAAAGAGAGAGTAGCAATGATGTTGTCTTCTTCTTAAGGCATTGGTTGCCAGTGTCAGAGGGAGTAGCAGCGGCAAAGTCACCATCGATCAACCATGGGAGCCTCACATAGCACGAGCTGCAACTATTGCAGATCTAAGGAGCTGTAATGAATGCACATCTACAAACTTTTTCACTGTTGTAGATGAGCAGCAGATTCGAAACTGCCAATCAACCTCCGGGGTCAGGTGGAAACCGGCTCGAGGTTGTGGTTATAGCAAATATGAAATTAGAGGAGATGAGAACTATGGAGGAAAAAAATTAACATTAAAACATTGCGTAGGGAAATCCACCCAGGGACGCCGTCGTGAAGTCCCTACAGTGCTGCTGCTTCAATCAATGTCGATAATGGCCAACGACTAGTTTTCCAATGAATTAGTGAAAAGCTCACGAGGTTAGCTATGTTTATCTAATGTGATTTTTTGGAACCACAAAATCACATGTTCTCCAATGAATTAGCAGTGACGAATGGCATAGATTGGTTAGCCACAAAATCACAGTAGAAGAAGGAGAAGAAAAAGAAAGAAGAAGAGAAGGTGACAATCTGCGGCTAATGGAGCAGTTCACACATCATAGCCACAGCATATATCGATACCAATCTGCGGCGGAGAGGAGATGATCTACACAGGAGACATCTTGCTAACGTCCTTGCGGTGACCTCGTGTACCACGATGTTTCCGATGCTGCTCCCTCTTATGCATAATGCTCATGCTTCTTTCTTTTTATCCGTTTCTCTCTCTTTATCCTCTAATAGCCAATTTTGGAAAAAAAATGTCATTGTAAAAAAGAGTGATTATTCTGTTCTTTAAAATATTATTATTTTTTCACGGTAAGTTTTGTTTTGTTTTTTTTTGGTTTTTTCCAAAACTGATTATAGAATCATTGTGATTTTTGGCAGGTCTGACATATATAAGAAGGATCTCTAATCCAACGTCAATTTTTTAAAATTTGTTTTACAACTGACCATATGGAATTCTATTAACATTTTAGTATTTTTGTTATTTCTAAATTGGCTCAGATTTTTTTTATTTTCTATTGATTTTTAGTTTTTAATGTAGTCTTAGTGTAGGTTTTACCACACTAGAACAATCACTACATAGTGATCTAAGTCTAGATCACTATCAAATCTAGACTCAAGAAGTATGAGTATTCTTCGTAAATTAGGGTATTATGAGAAAATTTTTGAAAAAATTTTAAATTTTTTGCTGTTAAAAGGGTAAATCCATCCAAAAATCGGAATGGATGTTCACTTTTGGCATATATATATGCATAATGCTTGCCTACATGCAACTGAATCAAGAGCACTTATTTACTTAATTTCTCTACCTTCTAGGTTAGACAGGCACATATTAATTTGCATATGGCCTTATGGGAGAAGAAAGATAAAAAACATTTACCATAACTTTAACATAGGATCAATATCAAAGTACCAAACGTACCAAAAAATAATATGAAATAACAAAGAAAATAATTAAACATAGCTTTCCTTCAAGGCAAGAATAATGGGGAACCAGTCCTCCATGCTGTCCATATACATTTTAGTAATGCGCATGTTACAGTCGAAGATGGATTCATTAGGCTTCTTGTAATAATCATCATCAGCATCTAATTCCTTAATATTATAAGCTTCAGCATCATCAGCTTCAGCTTCATCATCAATACATTTTCCCTTTGCCTGGATGTATGCATAGCGTCCTTTCCATCTGTTCTCGAAGTTAATCGCATGCTCCACCCACAAGCCACCATCCATCTCCTCGACAGAGGTTGAAGATGACAAGACAAAAGTGATGAATAATATTATTAGAATTATCAAAACTCTAATTCCAACCCTTGAAGAAGAAGCAGCAGCCGCCATATATGCCTACAAATCTTCTACAATTAATGATTATTAATTGCACTACTTGAAGAATCCACCGGATCAATATAATTAGCACCAGCACAAATTAAATTACTTTCTACTCAATCTCTTATTTATTTATAGACTCCACAAAATTAATCCTAGTAACAATTGAAAATCTATATATATATATCTCCCTACCTTATCTATTACGTACACTTACTATCCTTTTAGGACTTTAATTTGGCATGGTTTTTTAATTTGAAATTATTTCATTAGATAAGAATAACTTATCTACTAAAAAACGTTATCAGTCTACCATATATATTTTCTTTTTTATTTATAATAATTTATGAGATATATATGATAGAATAAATGGATAAAATTAAGCTAACAAATTATGCCAAGACCCATCTTCCTAGAATTTAGGTAGCTCCTTATTTGGAATTTTAGTTGGCTTATTCTTATGTATGTAAGTTTGGTTTGTCAAAGTTCTCATCCTCAAGCTTACTTGTTGAAGACTTCAAGGTTGCACGCTCTAAAGCAGCTCAAGACAGACATTAAATCTCATTGAATCCACATTCTTAGGATAATAAGGGACCTAGAGATTATTTTGAGATTATTTTGACATGACACCACATGCAATTGTAGGAGAAGGAAAGTTTTGGAAAAACAGTAAAAAAGGTAACAAATTAATGCATTGATTTTTTTTTTAATATGCATGCTTTTTCAAAGTGGCCTATCTTTATGGGACTGAGGGAGTAATTAACTTCTGCTTTTGTATTATTTTGATTTTTAAAGATATGAATTAAAAAAAAAAAGTTGTTTATGATTTTTATTTGGATGATAGAGGTGGGGTGGGGTAGTGATTTGGGCAGGCCGGTCCTGTGATTTTGGATGCTCTAGGCAAGCTCCTAAAATGTTACCCCTACTACATATTGACAAAAAAAAAGAAGAAAAAAAAAAAGGTAAAATTTTGGTTCTTGAACTTTGATTTCTCATAAACTAAAATTTACAACTATCAATTCATAAAGCAGGTGTAAAAAAAAAAAGGGTAAAATTTTGGTTCTTGAACTTGCGGGCGTGCCAGGGCTCAAGAGCCCAAAGACCGTGTGAACACGACCTCTAGCACCTTCTAGGCCGAGAATCTAGGAAAGGTCCTAAATGCGTAGTCGGTCACTTTGGAATTGGATTTGGAATCAGGCGATTGACGAGAATTAGAGGTTGATCCTCTTGGGTTCTAGTGTTAAATGCCTAATAAAAACGAAAATCCGACTCAAATTACATCGTAATTAAACTGATCAACTTGCTTGGAATGAAATTGGAAATACATTAAAAAGAGAAATACTTATATTGTTTGAGATAACAACGCTAGAAATGGAAATCGACATACTTGAAATTGAAATGTGCTTGGAAATTGAAATGCGGCGCTTACTTGAAGTAGAAATGCTTGAAACTCGAATAACTACCAATTGAAATTGAGAAGATGCTTGAACAAAACTAAGAATGCTTGAAATAAACTTGAAAAAGGAGCTTGCTTGCTAAGAGAAAGGCCTAAAAATCTACTAGAAAGATTGGAGCATTGCGCTGATTTTTGGTTGTTGGAGATGTCTTTGCTTGTGCCTTGGATTGGAGTATTTATAGTTCACGGAAGGTCTGTCCAGCCATGAAAACTGCCCACTATGTGCTCTTGAAGTAGTGCTCCACTACTTTGTAACTTCCCATATGATGTATAGATAATTGCCACATGTCCCACTAATTCAATTAGAGTTAATCCTTGCTTGACATGTGGCAATAACCACCCACTAACTTTTCAATTAGCCACTTCTTGATTAACTTCCCACTAACTTTTCAAGATTTCTTCTTTGCTTGACACGTGGCATAACCTCCCACTAATTAGCCACTTTCTTTAATTAACCACCCACTAATTAAATTAGTGGCCCACTAAAACACCAACTTCCACGCCACATGGCAACTCCCAATTGGTGGTTATTTTTGTGGTGAACAACGGAAAAAAAAAGTCTCAAATAATTTTTTGAAGTATAGAGGATAGCGCGGAGCAAACATTTTTAATTTTTTGTTTTTTTTTTTTTTTGGTATAGAGCTAAATCCCATAACAAACATTTTTCATATGAATAGTAATAATTATCATAATACTTCCTTTTCACTTGACAATTAATTGCCATATGTTGGAAGCTACCATACCTGGGATACAATAATCCTTAAATCATGCAAAAGTGGGAGAATCGAATAATTCTTACTAATAAGACAAGTGATAAACCAAACAATTTCTTGGCCCCCCTCCTCCCCCGACCCAGCCACCCAAAAAAAGAAGAAGAAACAAAAAATTATTCTTGGCTAGAATTAGTTGGGACATACGTTAGACCCAAAAGCTTTCCACCCCTTTACCTCTTTATGAACTGAATGAATAATGAGATTTTTGGCCAAAAGTCCTATTCTAGAATCCTCTCTTGCATATCCATCGCCACCATCTCTGCTCACCTTAGTCCTCGACTCACTTCAGTCGCTTGTATGTCTCTCTCTCTCTCTTTCTATATATATATCTTTATGTGTTGAAAGAATGTTTTGAAACTTTTTTTATTATTCAGTTTCTTTTCTAGGTTCTTAATTTGTATGTCCTCAGCTCACCTCAAGTCCTCAGCTCGTGGTTCTTAATTTGATTTATTCCGTTTCTTTTCTTGTTGAATGAAGAGTACCAGTTTACCAGATGTGTGTGTGAGAGAAAGATAGTATATTTGGTTTTTGAGATTGGTAATTTGGAGTACCAAATGTGTGTGTGTGAGAAAAATATATTAGACAATATAATAATTAGATCCCTTGTGACCCGCCAGACCTGTTTAACCAGCCCGCCCCGCCACAATAAATGGGACGGGACGGGGCGGTAACTGGGTGGGGTCATTTAATTGGAACGGGAATGAGATGAGATTTTCTTAAATGGAACAGGATCGGGGAAGGGGCGACTCATCCGAAACCCGTCCCGTTGACATCCCTAGATAAGACAGTGAAAATCCAACCTCGTGCTCTGTTGCCATTCCTAGTTTTTACATTCCTAATTAACATAAATCTTTCACATCTTTTTTTTCCCCTTTTTATGGTGGCTAGTAGAAACCTACATCTTAAGAAAAGGACAAGGGCTCGCACCCATCTATTGGATTA
>JAESVK010000753.1:0-16526 GCA_017140935.1 Hamamelis virginiana
AAAAAAAAAAAAAAAAAAACCATTAAAGCTTCAAAACACTTACCTCATCACTATTGGTGGCTTCATTAAGCTACATTTTATATGTCTTTGGTTGTTAAGAGAGGGAAAAATGTTTAAATCATTAAATCTAAAAAATAAAAATTTGATGGAGAGATAGGAAATGGACAGGAGAGAGGGTAGCTAAAGTGAGAGAGAGGAGGAGACGACGAGGATGGGTCGGTGATTTGAGAGAGAGAGATGAGAGAAGGAAGGAGGTTAGGGTTTTTTTTTTTTTTTAATTGGAATGGGCTTAACAAATGAATTAAAACTTATTTGAAATTGGAGGTATTTTATGAAAAGAATGGAGTTTACTTATAAGTTATTAGGTGTATTTAGAATAGGGATGGGCTTAGAGTTAATTGGAGTTGCAATATAGCTCCCTTTAAATACTCACAAAAATCATGGCTTCCTTGCTAAAGGAAATATATATACAGCCATACACCGGAGAAGGGAGAATCATCCAACATAATTTCAAATCCTGAAAGTACCAAAACTAACTTGGGTAGTATGCTACTCAAGTTTAGCTTAATAAATTAATAAGTTCAAAAATAATATTTAAGTTCGACTATTTATTTTACGAAATAGGAATGAACTTAAAGAAAAATGATATAGTGGCAAAAGTTAATATGAAACTAATAAATAATTGTGGGATACATATTTTAAAAAATTGACTGTTGGATTAGACATTATATATATATATGTCACGAATGTCAAAAATTATACTGAACCAACGGTCGATTACTTAAATATGTCACTGAGAAAAATTGTGACAAATTTTAAAGGTTAGAATTTTTTACAATCTATATTTTGAGATGTTGACATTGAATCACTATGATTTTTGGTAAACGTGACGTTTATCACAATAAGAGTATATAATCCAATGGTGGGTTCTTCAAAATATACATATTGCAATTATTTATGAGTTTTGTATTGGACTTTCGTGAAAGTCAACATATGTGGACTAGATAAGGATTGTGAAGCTAAATAAGATTTTTATCAAATCAAGCCTAAAATGGCCTACAAAACATTTCGACGTCGTTTTCATAGTGAATGGAGAGAGAGAGAGAGAGAGAGTTTTGATTCAGTAAGCATATGCTAACTTTCGCGAAAGTCAGCATAAAGCTCATGGGAAATTGTGGGATATATATTTTGAAAAACCAGTCGTTGGATTAGATAACCTTGTTATGAATGTCACGTCTGCAAAAAATCATAGTGATCTGACATAGGCATTTCAAATACAGACTGTGGAAAATTCTAACTGCTGAAAATTGTCATAGTTTTTTCCAGTGACATATTTAAGAAACTGACTATTGGATCACTGTGATTTTTACAATGGTCCTTTGAGCTTCATGCTGACTTTCGTGCTAATTGTATCATTTCTGGATATATCTATCTATTATATATAGAGCAATACGCTGATATGGCGGCCCTAGAATTCTTTCATTCCTTTATTTTTTCTCTCCTTAATTCACTCTCTCCGTCTTCATCCCTATTGGTTTTTGCCCTACTTCAAAATAATATAGCTTTATATCATTGGTCTAACTAATTAATTGAAGTTTAGATTTTCAAGATTCTTTATTCACGTGAGTCCCATTTAAGTTTCTTTTCTATTTCTATTTTTCTTTTTTATTTATTGTGGGTTTCATCTACTTCTCTCATCTCTCTTCTTGATTATTTTTTATTTAAAAAATTGATTCCAGATTACTTTTTACTTTCTTTGTGTTTTATCTTATTTTATTTTATTTTATTTAATAATACATCCAAATTAATTTATTTTTATTAATTTATTTTATATTTTGTTAATCATTTTTAAGTATTAAAATATATACTTTAACCCTATAAATTTAATTGCGATCAAACGGTCAAGATCATACGATCAAAATATATTTTATACATTTATAATTAATTAGATAAAATTTTATTGATAAGTCTCACGCATTGCGCGGGTTTGCGCTCGTAAATACATATGGTGAAATGTTCTAATCAGTAATACCTTATTTTGACTAAAATTAGCTAAGAAACTCAAGACCTTGGATTTCTTTTTACAATAAATCATGCATTAAGTTAAAAAAAAATTCAAGCGCTTGGATTTCTTAACTGATTTTAGTGTAAGGTATAACTGACCAGACCACTTCTCATATATATATAGAATCTCGTTCCTATGAGTACTTCTTTATAAGAGGACTTGGTCTTTTGGCCAATGTAAAATGGGTATTTTGAAAAAGATACCGTTAGATTAATATTTTTCCTATATATGACATGCATGCCAATAATTACAGTGATCGGACCATTGGTTTCTTAAATATCAGTGTTTTAAAATCCGGCCCGGCCCGACCAATTGAACCGTGACCCAGGTCCCATCCAGGTGGATTAACCCTCAAAAACCCAATTGAGTAAAAAATGGGTTTATTTTGTAAAAACTGGTCAATCCACCGATTCAACCGCCGGGTTTACTCATTTAGCAGTGGATCACTAAAATCGACTGGGTTTTTGACAAAATAAAAAATTCATTCAAATAACTAAAATAGCTCCCAACTCTCATAAAAAAATCTTAAAAAAAGGAGGGGTAAATGCATTAATTAACCAAAAACCCTTCGCGAATGACTAAATTTTAAACTCCTTGTATTTGGAGCACTTCTTTTGTGTTTTTTAAAAAAAATGGGGACCAATTAAAAAAAAAAAAAAAACAATAATCCCACTTGCCATTTTTTTTTTAAAAAAAATATTTGGCATTTCGTTTAATTTTTTTAATGAAGAACATAAGGCCAATTAACAAAACAAATAAAAATATTTTCCAGTTTTTTTTTTTTCCAAAGAAAAGAGAAATATTCTATTTTTAATAAATAAATAATTTATAATTAATATATTTAAAACATCATAATGACGTCACAGTTCAACTCACTTGACGCGATAGTTGAACTGGTTGACCTTTAACCTGATCATCTTGTCAGGTCGATCAACGGTCTGGGTTTTAAAATAGTATTAAATATAAACTGTTAAACATTATATATGTATTTAATTTTTCATAGTATGTATTTCAGAAATTAGTGGTCCGATCATTATAATTTTTGGCATGATTATATTAAATCCAACATTCAATTTTTGAAAATACCTATTTTACATCGACTAAAAGAAAGTCCTTAGGAAGTCCTCCCAAGACAGGACTTTCAATATTTATGTATGTATTGATGCACATGAATTCCGAGGGTAGCTCAGTTGGCAAGGGACCATGCCTCAAAAAATGGAGATTCTGAGTTCGACTCATGTTAAACTCTTTGGGCCACTGGAGGCTTACCGGATAGTTAACTTCAGGACCGATATTAATCGAAGTGCGCGTAAGCTGGCCCGAACACCGGTTACCCAAACAAAAAAAAAAAAAAAATGCACATGTACAGTGTTTATACTTAAATAGCAAGGTAGAGAGAGAGCGCTCAAAGCAATTACAGAACAAGTAAAAATGGAGAAGGAAGAAGACAACAACAACAGCGATGCCCTAATCAATACGTTTTGCGAAATCACATCATCATCCAAGGAAGAAGCCTCCTTCTTCTTGGAAAGCCATAACTGGGACCTTGATTCCGCCGTCTCCACCTTCTTAGACAGCACCGCCACACACCCGATCATCCCTCCGGACCAACCTCTTCCCTCTCCCTCACAATCCCCGTCGGAGTCCCCGCCGGAGTCCCTGTCGCCTTCTCGATCTCGGTCTCGGTCTCCGTCACCGCCTCCGGCACGGTCGTCACCGTACCGACTTCGATCGAGGCAAGCCAAAGGAATGGCTTCTTCTTCTGCTGCTACTTCTGGTAAGAAACCAGTATCTGGAAGACGAACAGGTGGCATACGCACACTCGCCGATCTGAATCGTCCGTCTAGAGATGATTCGGATAGTGATTCTGATGAACCTCAGGAGTATTATACTGGTGGCGAGAAAAGGTACCTTCTTTTTTTTTTTTCCAATTTTTCATTTTAGGTGTTTGCTTTTGTTTGGTTACCGAGAAAGTGGAGGAAAATTAATTATGGAGTCTTTTGTTTTAGGCTGTTTTGGCTCCTCAATTATTGCATGAGGCTCAGTTGAGTGGAGGGCTTTAATGAAAATTTTAAAATTTTCAGACTTTGCTTTCTTATTGTTTGTTTTCGAGAAAATGTAGGAAACTTGAGTATGGAGGCTTTTGTTTTAGAGTGTCTGGGTTCCCCAACTGCTGTACGAGGCTCAGTAGAGTGGTGGTCTTGTTTTCTTGGGGGTCCTAGTAATGAAATTTATTATAGTTTTTAGACTTTTAATTTTGTATCTTCTCTTTCGTTTTCTCGACAACCAAACAGGGAAACTTGATTTACTTCTGATTAATTTTGAGATTCATTTGATTAGGGTATTTGAAGGGGTTGACGAGATGGGATGATTTTTCGAAACCCTAGTTGTGATTTGACCTCGTTTTATTAGCACTTACGAGCCATCATTGTGTTCTGCTTATCATTTTGCGAACATATCCGTCATCTTGATTGGTGCAATTCAAGAGAATGGGGATCATCATCATCACAAATGACAGTGAAATTTTGAAACAGAGGCATTTCATGAATTCGTAAAATTGATCCTGTACCGTCATTTTTGCTGATGAATCCAATTTTTTTTTAATTGCCTCATTCAAGATGGTGGATTTACGTTTAATGCTTTGTAAAATAATTTTTATGGGACTACCAAACAGACCCTAATTTGCTGAATGTATACTTTTCTTGTTGTTGAAGTCAGTTGGGTTGACCCAGTGTCTTTGTTTTTTTAATTATATATCTCAGGTTGATTATTTATTTGTGAACAAGTTTCCTTTGATTCAATTTATCTATTATGATTTGCGATATTCCAGACATCTAGAGTTCAGATTGTATTAAAATTATACATTCTCTCTTTCTGCGTATTTCAATGTGATTTGTATGGATATTTTATCCAAGAATACAGCTCAGAGTGGCTGCTAGAACTGGGTAACAACATGCAAAGGATCTTCATGACCACCACGTAATTGGGGTTTCAAATAAAAATTCATCCTCAAAGTGTCATAATTATATTTAAATGGCTACTTATATAGCAAATTAATTCACTAAGTTCTATGAGTGATTCTATGCTTATTTTGAAGTCACAATTAAACTCCTACAGTCCATGCTGCATTTTTTGAAGAATTGAAAATTATTAGTGTTAGATGTTGACCACCAGTGTCTATTGCATATTTGAATTTTCATTTTAATTCTAAATATGAGAATGAATATTGTTTTTGTGAATGTAATTGTGATATGCATTCTTTGGAAACTTATAATTTTCCAAAAAAAAAAAATTCTCGTTACTTTTCATGTTGAATCGCTGATCGAGACACTTCAAGATTGTTTATGATGTGCCTTGATGGAGGGGTTGGATGAATTGGTGTCACAAGATCGACGATTCAGATCACTAGACTTTGGAGCATGTTGGAGATCGAAGGGTTTAAACCTATGGCTTTCTATGCAATAAAGGACATTCAAAGTTTGAGAATTCCAAGTTTCTTTAATTTAAAACTGTTAAAGCTTCCAAAAACAACTTCTTCTTCTTTTCTTAATTGATATTGTGTTTTTTTTTTTTTTTTTTGGGTAATGTAGCTCTTCCCTTTCTCCAAATATTATCTGTAACAGTTTCTTAAATTTTAACAAGACCTGTTAACTAAGTAGACCAAAAAATGTTTGTCCCTTTGTTTATTTTTTTGCTTGTCAAAGTTGCATCATTTTTTCCAACACTTTATAAAGCTTTCTTTGACACTTGATTCAAACATTATTGGAGCAATTATATTACCCAATTATTTGCAGTGGAATGCTTGTTCAAGATCCTTCGAAAGGTAATGATGTGGATGCAATTTTCAATCAAGCTAAACAGGCGGGAGCTGTGGAAGGACCTGCCGACTCCCTTCGCCCACCTTCAAGCTTAAAAAGCTTTACTGGAACAGGGAGATTACTCTCAGGAGAGACAGTTTCAGCTGCTCCTCAGCGACCCGAAGTTGTCACTCACAGCATCATTTTCTGGAGTAATGGGTTCACTGTGGATGATGGTCCTTTGCGGATGTTGGACGATCCTGAAAACGCACCCTTCTTGGAGGTAATATCGAATATGGTTCTGTCCAGACTCCAGAGTGGCCTCAATGATTTCTAAATCTCATTATTTGGTAGCAAAGTCTGCACCTGTGAAGTTTTTGTCTAGCATTATACATTTCTTTGTGTCTGGGTTGAGTCAGTGAGATTTGATGTTTTATTTTTCAGTAATGCAGTTCATCTTGTTTAATGGGAGGAATGTTACTATTGTTGAAGCTGAAGTGAAAAAACATCATTTTAACTTCAAATAATCCAACAGTTTGGATTTTGCAAATTAAAGAAGCAACCCTCAACTGTTGTGGATGAATGGAACAGCAGAAATTTTATTTTTTATTCTTTTTTCAATTTCTTTTAACACTTCCCGTCGTTGTTAAACTTCCAAAAATTGAATATGCTTCTTGAGTAATGGAACTATGGAAGATTCGTTTGTGTGTTTTGAATGGCACGGTCGAGTATTGTAGAAGATTGTCTAGTTGTAAACTTCCTTCAACTTCCACAAATTATTATGTTCCCATGAAGGTTTTTATTGGAGTTGAAGTCTAATATGTTTCTAATGGGGTGGTTCAATCTTTGTTTTGTTGTGCGATTATAATTTCTTTTGGTGGCGATGTTGCATGCTTATGATCAGTTTGCATTCAATGCAGAGCATCAGGAAGTCAGAATGTCCGAAAGAGCTTGAACCAGCAGATAGAAGGACTGCAGTCCATGTTAATCTCATGAGGAGGGATGAAAACTACACCGTGTGTCCTTATATCCTCAACCACAACTTCTTTCATTTTTGTTTAACATTGGCATCTGTGGCTCACTATTTGTTTTCACTCATGTTCTCATGCAGGAGCCAGAGAAGCCCCATGTTCCATTTCAGGGCATGGGAAGAACTTTAGGTAGTACCAGCAATGCTGCACCAGCCCCCGAGCCAACTGTTGCTGCCACTACACTCAACACTGCTCCATTGCCTTCTATGGGTCTGGTTGTGGACGAGAATCTACCATCAACCTCAATTCAGATCAGGTTGGCAGATGGTACACGGATGGTTTCACGCTTCAACTATCACCATACAATCACCGATATCCGTGCTTTTATTGATGCCTCAAGGCCTGCTGGTGCAAGAACTTATCAACTGCAGACAATGGGGTTCCCACCCAAACAACTAGCCGACCCAAATCAGACAGTAGAGCAGGCCGGCCTAGCCAGTTCAGTTATTATCCAGAAATTCTAGCAGGTTCTGTAAACTTCTATCCTCCTGCGTCATATGCACTACATATACACTAGGCACAGTTCTATTTTGTATCTCAAAACAGGATAGGCATTTCACAGGAAGTCTGCCCTTGATTGATACGACTAGCATTTTCAAATCAGTACATGTTTCCTTAAGTAAGAGATACATATATCCTGTTGCAGAAATGCAGGAGGTTAAATTTGATGAAAGTACATGTAAGTTGGCTGATATTGCGATTGATACTGAAGATCGATCTATTTTTGCCTGGAAAAATGGATATGGCAATTGATTCTCCAGGTTATAATGCTTTATTCCAGTTATGATATGGATTTTTTTTACTCTTTCCAACTTGAATACTTGTATTTGATGTGGAACAAAATGTATTTATTCTATTGCCCTTTTTTATGCATCACTGTCATAATAAACAGCGCATAGTTCATGCTGAATATTTCAGTTTACAAGTGCTCTTTAATCTTTTTTATGCTTACGGCAATTGGCGATAGGTGTTGCTGATTATGGCAGCACAATTTTGAAATTGTGAAACAGAGAAACAAAGGTGAGGGATGGCAGAAATCAGGCTTACGTTGTGAGCCAAAACATGGCTTGAAGTTTGCTAGGGGCTTTGGTGATCATTTCTTTTTCTTTCAATGGTTTTATTGTTGTTGCAGTGTAGGGGGGGTTACTCTTCGAACCATGCCTAGGAATTTGGAGGGATCACAATATTTTTCTTATGTTATGTTTGGATCTTGGATCTTGGATCTTTTGATCATTTCTTCAAGTTTTCCAAAATCCAAACATAGGCTTAGGCTTGAGATCTTGTGGGAAAAGAGATAGACTTTGAATCTTAGATTCTCAGACGGCAAGAGCAACCACCCAAATACGTCAAACATGCCAAGTTTTCATTTCTTTTCCTAAGCATGCTGGACAATCAGTTTTAGCATTATCAAGTTTTCGTTTTGAAATTATTCCCCAGTGGTGGTACTCTCAAAGTCTATGTTTGGAACATGGAAAACTTGAGGAAAAGTGAGAGGGAAAGTCCGAAAACACTTTTAAGTGAATCAATTTTTAAGCAATTCTGTACATTTTCATTTATTTTCTCTGGGTATTTCTAAGATCCAAACAGAGTAAGAAGTACTCTTTGAATACCGGTTTTTAGCTGAATGATTTGTTGAAAAAGCAATTGTTTGCTGACTCAATGAACACAGATGAATTAGAAGGAATGTTCAGTTGGGGCAAGCGCATAAGCATATTGAGACAAATGAATCCATTCTCAAGGCCTTGGATTGGATTGCAAAAAAGAAAAAATGAGAGAGAGAGAGAGAGATTGTCGGCCAAAAACAGCTGTAAATGTTATCATCACAAGCTCAATCTAGGGTTGGGTCGATCAAGGGCCCCTCAAATGGGCACCACACAATACCACTAGGTTTCAAATCTATGGCATTTGATGGGTGAAATTTTTTCACCAAAGTTTGGAATGAATTGTTGGTTTCATGGCCTTTCCCTCTTCATGTGTTCGAATTCGAGTGGACGCTTAAACCCTATCTTGTTGTACCTCCCAACACTTTCTAGGGTTTATTGTCGTATACGACTAGTTTGGATTACTCACGATATTATTACCATAAAAGTGAAATCTTATGAATATGTATGATATATTGTCTTTACATTTTGATGTCTAATCTACATCTCACGCTCATTATAAATTCTTCCAACGCGTGTTGTGTCATGTCTTCGCGACAGTTTTCTTATCAGATCTTTGCTTTTTAGACATGCTATGTACCATAAACTTTAAAATTTTAGAAAAGTAAAATTTGAATTTCATCTCATGTGTTATCAATCAATCTTGGTATTCATATGGAAATGAACTATTGTTACAACTTTAAATCTTATGTACTCTGTGTGTGTGTGTGTGTGTGAGAGAGAGAGAGAGAGAGAGAGAGATTGTATCCCTTAACACTAGGCAAACTTTGATTATAGCACCCTTAACACTAGGCAAGCTTTGATTATATCATAATTAGTGTTTATATAATGCATCCAATGAATAATTATAGTGTTGTCAAATCACAGAGAGAGAGAGAGAGAGAGAGAGAGGGAGAGAGAGAGGAGTTACTTCCATGTTGCGACTGAGGGAATATACGATAAGTCGATAACCATGTTCAGGAAAAGGCAAACCCACCTTTTGATTCAAACTTGTAGATTACTGCTGAGCATCAATAATGTTTCAGACCCACATTCATCCAACTACAACTGGATATTATTTATATAATAAAAGGATTAGATGCGCCTAGATCGAGAGGAATATAAAACACTAGAAGTATTACCTAATTTGTGCATACTTCTAAAACAATTTTAGAAATCAAAGACCTACCATTTCACATGTCCCGTCATAATTTGATTTCTTGTTATTCTTCAAAAAATTTAGGTCATGTTTCGTTGTGAATTTTGAAAATAAAAATGTTTAAAATAATAAAAAGGAGATGTAAAAATATGTTTCGTTATCAATTTTCTGTTTTCAAGAAGGAGAAAAAAGGAAAACAATAAAAACAACCTAAAAAGTCTGTTTTAGCTAACTTATTTTTTGAAGTAAAAAATAATATGAAAATACGAAATCAAAAAAATAAAAATAAAAAAAAATCTATTTTCTGTTTATTGAACTCTAAAAATAAAACATTAAGGGTTTGTTTACTTCGTGAAAATTTTTATAATTTTTTTTTCCTGTGAAATTTTTTTAAAAACAGTTTTCATTTTCAGTTTTTAAAATTTAAAAAATGTGTTTACTTTACAAAAAATTAAAACTGTTTTCAAAATCTAAAAGTAGTGTAAATAAATGCGTTTACCAAAACTATATATTATCTCTATATGTTTTATTATTTTTATTTTTTGGTTTTACAGTTGGTCTACATATTTTTTTCTATGTTTATAAGCATTGCAACGATATAATCCTTGTTTTCAGTTTTCGTGAAAATTCAAAAATCGTTTTTTTATTTATGTTTTCACATTTTCTTAAAAATAGTTTTCATTTTTTACAAGTAAACATGTTTTTTAGGTCGTTTTCTATTTTTAATGAAAATAAAAATTGCAAAAATTTTCACGAACTAAACAGACTCTAATTGTTTTTGGAGTTTATAGCGAAACATCCCCTTAAAATCTTATTGTTAATTCAAATATGGGTTGGTGGCTAAAGTCTAAAATGATTTAATACAACTTTTAAACTTGTGTATCCACATGGTCCGATCGCCACATGTAAGTGATAAACTCAATCCACAATTGTGCGACCACTAAGAATATTGCCATGATGAATATTTAGAACATTATCATGCAATTATCACATTTGAATTATCATTTATCAACAACTAGTTTAGTAGTTTATGCTATATACTAGATACAAAGTTTAGTGGACAAATTTGGTCTTATCTTACTATAAATAGGATATTAAGGGTAGGGAGATAGAGATATAGAGACTCTTAGTGGACTTATTAGGTCTTATCTTACTATAAATAGGATATTAATGTAAAGGCATAGATATTTACATAAAAATGCTACATATATGGAAAGCGACTTTGATAATCTTTTTCTTATTGTTTGATGCGGTACAGCACAAATATGCATGTACGATCGATGATTTTTGTTATGCTGGTATGTAATAATATTATGTCAGCCACCATTATTATTTGTGAGAGATACTATAGAGAAATGATCAAAGCAGTGGTCCATTTAACAAAACCCAATTTAATCTATGTAAAACATCAATATTATAATTAAATCTTGATTAGTAGTAGGTAAATAAATAGTTAAATACACTATATCATGGACAATCCCCATATCAAACAAGCTTGTAATAATTATTTTTCCTTTTTTTAATTTTTTTTTTCTGGGAATTAATGAAGAGATTCCATTTTCATTTTGTAAAGCATCTAAGATAACACTATATGCTGTTTTGTTCCCTCTAATGGGGTATGTGGGTGATTTCCTGGTCATGGATAAGACCTAAAGGGGGGAGAGAAGTAGAAAAAGCTAGCATGCTTGGCTTGGCCTGCCTCCACCTTCTCACTAGTGACCCTCCATCAACATGTACCCTTTCCTCTAACCCTACTGGTGAGTAGGGAGGGAAAAATAATATAGATAGAAAGTATTATAATTAAGGTGCATCAGTGCATGTTATGTAAAAGTTACATACAGTGATTTACATAGGGTCAATTATAAAACAAATTTTGAAAAACCAACTATTGGATTAGATAAACTTTTTATGTATATTATGCATGCTAGAAATCATAGCAATCCAACAGTAAGCTTCTGAAAAATGTCATTGCGAAAAACTGTAATTTTTTTGTTCTTCAAAATGTCACTATTTTCTTACAAAAACTGATTATTGGATTATCATAATTTTTGGCATGCATAACATGCATAAGAAGAGTATCTAATCCAATGATTAATTTTTCAAAATCTGTTTTGCAATTAATACTAGATAGGTTGCCTTACGCAACTTTGCATATGGTGCACTTTATAATAGATCCTCTTATATACACTGTATATACAAAAATGATCTGGTCTAGTCATTTAATTTTAAATAAATTTTATAAGTAATGAAAAGATGTTTGAAAGATATGGCAATGCCATCACTTGAAAAAATTAGTCTAGTTACTATGACTTATTACTTGGACTCAAGTAGGGATGGTGATGGGGCGGCATAAACGGGTTGCCTGCCTGTCCCGCTCCTATTAGGACATTTTTGGGAAGTAGATAAATGGAATTTGGACAGGTTTAGGAAAAAAATTAAAAAACCCGTTGGGAGGGGGGATATATATATATATAATCAGTCCTTTTATTATAAGGTGCACCTTACACAAAGTTGCATAAGATGACCTCAATAGAGTCAAATGCAAAACATATTTTGAAAACCTGACTGTTAGATTATATGAATTGCTTATCAATTTCATGTTTATCAAAAATCACAGTGATCCAGCAGTTGGTTTATGAAAAAATAGACTATGAAAAAACGGTGATATTTTGAAGAATAAAAATATCACAAATTTTCACAGTGACATTTTTTAGAAACTAACCATTGGACCACTGTAATTTTTGGCGAACATTAAATTAATAAGCAGTTCATCTAATCCAATGGTTAGTTTTTCAAAATATGTTATGTGTTTGGCTCTATTGGGATCACCTTACGCAAAGTTGTGTAAGGTGCACCTTATAATAGAAGGACTGATATATATATATATTTATGAATGGAATTATTTATGTTTTAAATTATGTTTATACGGATAAATGGAGCGAATTTTTCTCACCCCGATACCAATAAATGTGACGAGACGGGTGGGAATGGGATTCTTAGATATAATTGAGATCGGAATGAGAATTTATCATAGATTTCATTAGGCTTTTGGATCGGTAATAAAAATTGAATATTTCTAAATGGGGACAGGGTTGAGATAGGCACCCCATTCCAAACTCATTCCATTGCCATCCCTACTGATAAGAGGTTACTAAGTTAAAATAGTCTGTAAATGCTCTAAGCTTTATACCATGTTTTTTACTTTTAGGAGATATGTCTTGAATTTGAGTAGATAAAAGTGAATCAATATTCATTTATCAATAGTAAGGAGCCTTGAAATTGCCAAATTGGGATAAATTTCTATCCATTATGAAAAGAAAAAAAGAAAAAGAAAACAAGTT
This sequence comes from Hamamelis virginiana, assembly GCA_017140935.1. Lineage (NCBI taxonomy): Eukaryota > Viridiplantae > Streptophyta > Magnoliopsida > Saxifragales > Hamamelidaceae > Hamamelis > Hamamelis virginiana. The sequence continues at coordinate 13,034 of JAESVK010000753.1, forward strand.
AAAGATAGTTTGAGGGCAAAAAAAAGATAGTACAGATGCTTTAAAATCATTCAATTAGGGAGACCAAAATCACTTGATGATGCTAATCACAGAATCACTTGATATGACTTAGCCAGGTGTTTGATTGAAAAGGAATAAAGAATCTCTCTATTCTAAAGCAAACATACCCTAAGAAAACATTTTTTTTTACAAAAGTACAAGCCTAGCTTCTCTAGCCTCCATTAATTAGTGAGAAATTAGGATATTATCCAAGCAAGACTAACAACTTTATAAATTAATAATTAATATTCATTTTCAAATGCTGGCCTAATATAGTTAAAAGGAGAGGATAACGATTTGAAACACAATTTCACTATTTTTTTTTTTAATTTTTTTTCAAAATATTAAGGTGAGAGGACGTCTTTAATATGCGGTTTGTAAAATTCAGCATGATAAAGATATTTTGAGAAACCAATTGTTGGATTAGATGTTCTGTTTATATACTTCATATATACCAAAAATCACACAGATTTAACGACTACTTTTTCAAAAATATCACAGTTTTAAAATAATATGTAAAAAACTATGTGAAACCGTCATACTTGGTTTTCTAGAAAACCAACCGTTGGATCAATGTGATTTTTGGCATATGTAATGCGCCATATAAGCAGAATATCTAATCCAACGGTCGGTTTCTCAAAATACTTATCCCACCTTGAATTTTGCAAACTCCGTGTCAAATTAGAAGTAAAAACTATGTGTTAAGGAAACCTAACCGAATAAATAAATACGCACTATTTTTATCAAAATAAAAAAAAATACAAACTACTTGAATAATAGCTAAAGACTATAATTCAAAGACAATCTAAATGTGCAAGTTGGATAGTTGGATGGAAGACATTATGTCTTGTTCATTTGGATGCCAACTAAGTCACTAGATGGAGCCAAAATTTTACTATACTTGTTTTAATTTGAAACTAAGAGACAAATTGTGAAGAGACTCCACAATTCTTTTTTATTATTAAGTTTCAATCAAACCTCCTTCCCCCTAGAATCATCCTTTCCAATATTATCCATTAGTCTTAAATATTTCATTGTTAAATTCTTCCTTATATATATATATATATCAGACATGATAATATAAGGCCGGCCTTATGCAAAGTTGCGTAAGGTCGGTTCCATATGGCTAATTTTAGATCACAGTTCATAAAACTGACCGTTGGATTAGATGCCACACCTCTGTATGTCATGCCTGCAAAAAATCACAGTGATCTGAAGGTTGGTTTTGAAATAACTGCCGTTAAAAAAAATGGTGATATTTTGAAGAACAAATAAGTTACATATTTTCATAATGACATATTTCAAAAACCAACTGTCAGATCACTGTGATATTTTGCAGGCATGACATACAGAGGTGGGGCATCTAATCCAATGGTCAGTTTTATGAACTGTGAACTAAAATTAGCCATATGGAGCCGACCTTAAGCAACTTTGCGTAAGGCCGGCCTTATATTATCATGTCTATATATATATATATATATATATATATATATATATATATATATGTTCTAGTCAGGTTTTGCTGACTTTATTTAAAGTCAGCAAATAACACAAATGGAAGATTCATCTCAAGATTCAAATCCAAGGATTTGTGTTATTTGCTTACTTTAGTTAAAGTCAGCAAATGCTTACTAGATCATTTTTCTATATATATATATATATATATATTTGTTTGTTAACATGAAAAATGTCCATTTGTTTGGATATTTCCTTAAAAAAAAAACAAAAGATTTTTTGTTTGGATAAGCTTCTATTTTATATTTTTTTTACTTTTAAGTTTTAAAAGTAAAAAAAAAAAAAAAAAAAAAAAAAAAGAAGCAAAGATTGCGTATTTACTTTTAAAAGTTGAGATAATAAAAATTTCTTATTACCATAATTTTTTAAAATAACTACCAAATTTTTTCAGTCTCAGAACTTTCAAATATTTTTTATTATTATTCTATACTTCTAAAAGAATGAAGTTAAAGTTTATCCGAACAAATATATATATATTTTTTTTCTGCATTTGAGTTAGTGGTTAGCTATTAATAGCGGGGATGAGCCAAAAACGTCATGAAATGATATCTAAAATCTCATCCCTAAAAAAAAAAACCATAAATTATGAGCCAAAACTCATGTTCTTATCCAAACGAAATTCACTTCTTGTAAAAAGCCCTTTTTTTTTTGTTTTTTTGATAGCATTTTACTTTGAATGCTTTCAAAAACAGGTAAAAGCAGAGGCCATAAATTCAAATTAGAGCCCCCGCCATGCACAATGAATCTTGTGATGTTGACATCAAATAGTTGTATCTTCATTTGTCTTTGGGCTGGCCATCAACCAGACATGTGAGCCTCTGCTGTTGCAATCAACCATTGGACCCACCCAAAATCTTCCTAGCTAGACTTCCATTATTTTGTAAGACTAAAAATATTTTATTCTTTAATTAAAATATTGCAATTCACTTTTTTGTTTCAAACATGACACAAGTATCAGTGGCGAAATCAAGAGTAAAGTCTAGGGAAGTCAAATCCCTTACCAACCTTTCTCCATAATATATATATATATATTAAGGAAAGTCGGAAAGCTAGGGCGGCCGGCCATGCCTTAGTTTTGCCCCTGCAAATATCTTATATCACTTGGTCGAAGAATGATTATAACATTATAAATATAAACAAAAAATTACAAACTTCAAAAATCTCATGATATAAAATTGAATCTCGTAATATAAAATTCTAAATTTATGATATTTTGGACGATTTTTCCTAAATTTATATATAGCATAAAATTAATAGATAATTGTGGGATGCATATTCTAGAAAAATGACCGTTAGATTAGACATTATACTTATGTATATCATACATGCCAAAAATAACAGTAATCCAACAGTTGGTTTTTCAAAAATGTCAATAAGAAAAACTGTAACAGGTTTCAACAGTCACAATTTCTCACAATCTATATTTTGAGATGTTGAAATTGAATAATCGTGATTTTTGACATGTATGATATCAAAGAATATCTAATTGAACGGTTAGCTTAATTATCTATTGGCTTCATGCATACTTTAACTAAAGTAAACACATGCTGGCTGACATGATTGGGATTGTATATTTCTTATCTCTTAGGCACAGAAATTTTGTAATCATTGATTATAGAAATTATCACTTGAAATTACAATTGCATATGGAATGCACCTTTCTCTTTATCCAAATTAAATAACTAATTTCTTCTTTTATCTTTATTAATTGAATTTAAAAGATTAATTATTTAACAATAGAATTAGTTCTAATATCTAATATATTTTTCTTACAAAATACTAGTTTACAATTATAGCAAAATCTATACGCCCATATTCTACTCCTAATTAGAAAAACCAATGCAGACACAAATTTTTTTCCCTTTTTTTCTTTAAATATCATGAAAATACATTATGTAAACTCTAAAAGGGAGTACCTAATGTTATTCAAATTATACAG
>JAESVK010000753.1:21526-35753 GCA_017140935.1 Hamamelis virginiana
AGTGGTCCTTATTTTAATTTAAGGGATGTTCTTTAATGCATCAATTTTGCAAATAGCATTAATGATAATAAAATTTGAACTTTTCACTTTATTATAATTAGAGGTTCTTATTAAAACAAAATAATTACAATAAATTAGTTTATTTGTAAAAGTTAAATAAAAATAAAAAGAAAAAAAATATTATAGCATTAGAAACTTTAACCAAAAATTAAAAACCATCCTGATGTGTCGAGTGATGAGGTCTCTACTCTTAAATTGTTTCCCTCTTTTTTACACACTATTCAAATCACGACACATTAGGATAGTTTTAAATTTTAAATTAAAATGTCGGGTAATATAGAATTATTGTATAAAAAAATAATTAAATTTATAAATTTTCCAAACAAATTATTAATTTCAAAGGACGGATGAGGTGTAATTAGCAACTTAGCATCAATTTACCACTGCAGGGGAGAGTAGCAGTGGGAGAGCTAGAGAGAGAGAGAGAGAGTGGTACTTTTGGCGCATCATTGATTTGATCTCCTCATCCCCGTAAGCAAGCAATTATGCACACTCTCACTCTCCTCCTCTCTCTCTCTCTCTCTCTCTCTCTCTTAGCGAGTAAATAGTAGGAGTACAGCACCAGTGGCAGTGCAAGAAACGAGGGGAAGAGCTTTCATCGGGAAGGAAAAGCTCAGCTTAGTATAAATCACCATGAGACACCTTCTCATGGGGCGCTCCTTCATCTTCTCCTCACTCCTTACACTCTCTGCACCCATCTGAGCACACACCTCTCTCTCTCTCACTTAACATCCCAATATATATAACATATATATATATATATATAGAGAGAGAGAGAGAGAGAGAGAGAGAGAGAGAGGAGGGGAGATACGGATGAAATACTGTTAGTGTACAGAAAGTAAAGAACACTCATTTCCGAGGGAAGTCTGAAACTGCCTTTACAGACAAGCCAAGAAGGAAAAACCCAACACCTCTCTCTCTCTCTCTCTCTACTACTGCTACTACTTAGGATTTTCTGTAAAAAGGCTGAAACTAGTAGCTTGAAAACCGGGAGTGCTCTTGGGAGAGAGACAGCAATCATATATATTGAGAAATATATAAGACCTAGGTGTGAGACAAATTGAGAGGATATATATAAAAGAGAGAGAGAGATAGATAGAATGGAGGGGGGACCAAGCAGTAGTAGTAGTTGTTGTATGATGGGTTTTGGAGAGAATAGTAATGGACTTTCTTCTATGGTGATGATGGCTTCTTCTTCTTCTAATGCCGAAACAAATAGTAATCTGTTTCTTCCTCTTCTTCCTCTCAACAATAACAGTAATAATCCCAACAATCAGAATAGTAACAACTGCCCAAGGGCCTCTGCTCTGATGCTGCCTCAAGAAAGTACTACTAATAACCACAACGCAGCTGCTGCTGGTTATTATTTCATGGAGAACAACAACAACAACAATCATGAGAGCAGCAGTTATTCTATGAGGGCTAAGATCATGGCCCATCCACACTACCCTCGCCTCTTGGCCGCTTATGTTAACTGTCAGAAGGTGAAATATCAAACAATTATCACCCATTATCATCTCTCTCTCTCTCTCTCTCTCTTTCATCACTGTCTTTTTCAACAGGAGAAGAAATCAGCCACCATGTTACTTCAAAACAAATTGAAATTCCATGTTTTTCTTAAGTCCTTTTGGTTGGTTATATATGTTCATCCCCTCAGTTGTACGTTGTGTAAAAAGAGATTTTGGCTAGCTGTAACATGGGATTTGGGTTGTGAGGATTTATTTTTCTTTTATTTTGCGATTTTTATAATTATTATTAGTGATTTGATCACTGTACATAGCTATAAATCCAGTGTCTTCTTACGGTTGTTTTGATGTTTGTTTGAGATCACAAAGCTTCCGCACAACAAGTGATATTAAAGCACAATACTTTGAAAGAATTTCGTGGTTTGTGGTAGAATAATAATTTGAGATACATGTTTCAGCTATTTCTTAATTTAAGGTTTTCTCCAGTTTTCTTTGCATGTCCTAAATTGTTTCAAGAGAGAAATGTATACACTGTGGATCATGTATGTTTGTATGTATGTGTATATCAGGTTGGGGCACCACCTGAAGTGATGGCTAGGTTAGAGGAAGCTTGTGCTTCTGAGGAAGCCATGGGTGGTAGGTTAAGAACCAGTTGCATTGGTGAAGACCCAGCACTTGACCAGTTCATGGAGGCCTATTGTGAGATGCTAACCAAATATGAACAAGAGCTCACAAAACCCTTCAAAGAAGCCATGCTTTTCCTCTCAAGGATTGAGTGCCAGTTCAAAGCCCTAACTCTAGCTTCTTCTTCAGATCACTCTGGTAATTATTACCCTCTAAAACCCTCTCTCTCTCTCTCTCTCACTCATTATCATATTCTCTTTCCATGCCCTTTAATTAACAGCTTTTGACTGCAACTAATTAACTGTTTCTTGATGGAAAATTTATGTGTTTAATGATGATCAGTCCTTACAAATCATGCATGTGAAGCTATCCATTTTGAAGAAAAGTGCTTACAATTTTTTTTTTTAAAAAAAAAATACAGTACAAGTGGGTACTTGTGTTGAACCCTTTTCTTTGGACTCTAGATGGACAGTAGCTATGTACGTAGATATTAATTTGTTAGATTCTTTTCTATTTGTCTGTGTCTTGAACTGGCATTTTTTAGCTAGCTCTTCTATAATATATATTTATTCTGATTCATTGTTGCTTGAACCTTTTTAGGGCTAGTTTATCTTTATATGCTATTAAGACTTTTGCAGAAGAGGTGGGTTTGGAATTCTGTAATGTATTAAATAAGAGTTTAAGCTCTTAAACAGAGGAATTAATTTAAAGTTATTCAGGAGAGAAACTGTGTTACTGTAACCGCAATTTTGGCTGCAGTTATTTATCTTTTGAAAGATTAAGATATATGTTGTGGAATGTAGCATAATAAGATGGAGTACTAGAAATCTGCATATCGAGCGCTGTTTATGTCCGTGATCTTTCAACATATAATATTATATTGGAAAAAAGATCACAGTTTTCTGTTCGGGCCAGGATTAGAGACCTTAGGCCGGTTGATGCTCAAAGGTTAACACATATCAATTTTTCTATTTCAGTTTAACGTAATGAGAGAGAGAGAGAGAGAGAGAGAGAGAGAGGTCTTTGAACCCTATTCTTGTTCTAATAATTCAGAGTGAATTGAGAGAGAGAGAGAGAGAGAGAGAGAGAGAGAATAAGAAGTCTTTGAACCCTATTCTTGTTCTAGTAATTCAGAGTGAATTGAGGCAGCTTATATATATATATATATGTTGCAAATGTTTGAGACAAGAGAATATTTGTGACTCATACATCCGAAATAGGGCAAATCCTCATTTGCTACATTCTTGAAAGGTTCAAGGTACGTTTCTTATGTCATTAGTTTATCGAAAATGTATTTCTTTATGAATGTTATTTGTTTAGGTCCAATGAAATTGACAATTAGAAAATTTTCTTTTATAACCTGCAATATAATGCTATATATATATTGCATGGACTTAAGTTCTCTTCTTGTTTCTACATGATTGAAACTTTGACAAGGATGCCGTGTTACATAAGCCAGGACATCTGATTGGTCTAGTTCTCGATTTATGTTTTTCTAGATTGTGCAAAAATTGTGACAACTAGGTTATAAGTTATTGATTGTTGCTATATGTGAAATAATAAGGTCAACATTAACGTATGGCGATGTATAAAAATTGATGTGTGCATGTGTTTTGTGCATCATCTTCAAATTCAATCAGTCCATTGGCATTGGCATGCTATTTTAATTCACTAGTTGGTTGTGTAATGTGGAATCATCGCAATAATCACCAAAAATATAATGAAAAGAGGTTTATAAAATTAATTCCCAACTGTCGTTGTGTTAAATAAGTGTAAAGAAAAACAAATAGACTCATTTAATTCCATAAGGAACATGATTGGCCCACTTCAAATCTTATCATCACAATAATCACAAAAAATATAATAAAAGAGTGTATTTATAAAATTTCTAGATGCCATTATGTTAAATAAGTGTAAAGGACACCAAATATATAGAGTTATAGATCCATTAAAATGCCCTATGGAACATGATTGACCCCTTTCAAATCCTATGACAAGCAGGATAGATTAGTTGATTCCAGCATGTACTTCCACAGCACATCCAAATGCCCCATTGGTATATTCTTTTTTAAAGCCATTATCTCAAACTATTTGAATAATCTATTCTAAACCTTTAACCAGATGCTCACTGTTCTTAATTCAATCCGACATAAGGGTAGGGAACACCATAAACTCATGCATTGTTAGATCTCGCCCTATGGTGCCATTAACTCTCATTTGTTAGAGAAGTTGCTCTTTGAGCTAGGAGAAGAGGAGCTTTATTGCGAGTGAAATCAAATGCACTGTTAGTATTGAAAATGAAAAAGGAATGTAAGTTCAGGGATGTAATTGCCATTTTTTTTCAAAATGCGCAAGAGGATTAAGAGACATTCCTATTTATGATTGTTTCCTTAATTTTCTCTCTTAATTTATTCACCTGGACGCTGCCCGTATATGTAGGTTCTAGATACTCTTTTGTGTTAATTCTTGAAAAGTACCAACGAATGGATATTTAAAGAAAAATACTATAGCACTAGACACTTTAACCCGAAATTAAAAACCATCCTGATATGTCATGCTTTAAGTGGTGAGGTCTCTCCTCTCAAACTACTTTCCTCTTTTTCACACACCACTCAAACCACGACACGTTAGGGTGGTTTTTAATTTTGGGTTAAAGTGTCGGGTGATATAGCATTGTTGATATTTAAATCCTTTATAGCCATCATTTTTCTTTCTTCTCATCAACCATTGCCTCTCTAATTAATTCAAACCTTTACTCAAAAGTAATTGTGTCTAGCTGGGCATGTAGGTTGTAAAGTGAACTTCATATTATATACATTAATTGGATTTGCCCTCATCATTAGATAGTGCTGTGGATTTTATTCATTTGGCAATTTTTCATGGAGAGTTTGGCATGGATGTATTTGTCAAGCTCCCTTGTGGCAAGTTTTGGGGTGGGTTTATATGTCAAGTCACATTTGAAGTAAGTCAATTGATTGAAGAGTTTTACTTTGAGGCCCTCTTGATTCTTTTTTTTTTTTTCCTGCGAGTAGATGGTAGTTTCAGGGAGTGAATTGGTGTCTATTTTCGTTGGAGAAACTAATATTATATCTAATCATTTGTTCATTCTTTGCTGGTAAGCTGGGATACAGGCCAAGGAAACAAGCCTAAAGCTTATTGCCAAAAGTGCTTACTGAACTATTGAGAATATATATTGAAGGGTTCCTAAGGCAGCCTCCTATATTGAACTTTGCTTGCATTCATTCAAAGTAAGAGACCCGTTTTGAAACTCAAGCCTCAAAATTTCTAGAACTAAGTTGGAAGCGATATAATAAATGCAAAAAGTAAAATAAAATAGTTAAATTAAACATGGAACACAATATTAAGTAGTGTCATGAGTTGGTTCTATTTACCAAAGAAGGAACATTTCAAAGAAACTATGGTAGTAGAGAAGAACTCAACAAATTTGAAGGGGACATTGAAAATGAGGATAAGAACATTAATGAGCCTCAGGTCCTTATCTTGGATGAAATTTTTCCGGCCAAGAGAAAGACTTGAAGATTGTGAATTTTTAATTAGTTATAATAAGGCATTGAACCAAGTTGGTTCCTTCAAAAGTTATTTGATATGAGGAGATATTTATTTACAAAATATGAATTACAAGGGGCCCTACTGTATCTGCATTTGTGTTAAAAAAAGGATGATGATTCCCGAATTCATGCTTTCAAATCAGGTTAAACATTGCAGCAGTCTTCGATTTTCCTTTCAAATCCTATTCCTATGATGACCCAAAGATGAATAATGCTCCTCATATCGAATGTTACGGAGTTGTGAAATCTTGCAGATGAATAATAATAAAATTTTCCACAGATGGGTCTGGTTCTAGGGTGTGAAATTGGACAGAGAAAATATCTTGTTCGGATTTTGCTAATAATGTACCAAACTTTGATATCACCTCAATTTCACATAGGACCTGAGTGTACGAGTAGCAAGAATTACTTTGCTTGTTTGAGTCTTGAGCATTGTTCTTTATTGTCTGAATAATGTGACCCTAATCATAATTATATGAGCATGTGCAAAGAAGCTCAAATTCACTAAATTATTTGTTAATCAATTGCTCGATATGGCCAGATATGTCTATGGAGATCATACTTTAGCAGTTTGGGTTGCTTTGAAATGTAATGTTAATGCAGTTTGATATTCCTAATGCCCAGTAAAGTCGGGCTACAATTTTAAGCATTGGACACAAATCATATTTCCCGGCCAATTGTTATTTAGAGCCTTTAAATTCCTCTACATTTTGCTTTCTTGATCTGTCCATATGCTTGCATATTAATTTGCTTTTCTGGATTTTGTTTTTTGGCACAAGCTTGTGGCGATTTTATAGGACGAAATGGATCGTCCGAGGAGGAGGTTGATGTGAATGAAAATTACATTGATCCTCAAGCTGAAGACAGGGAATTGAAAGGCCAGCTTTTGCGGAAGTATAGTGGATATCTGGGCAGTCTCAAGCAGGAATTTCTGAAGAAGAAAAAGAAAGGGAAGTTGCCTAAGGAAGCTCGGCATCAGTTGCTGGACTGGTGGAGCAGACACTATAAGTGGCCGTACCCATCGGTATCTATACCCTACACCCTACCTGAGAAGCACATAAACAAATACGCAACACAGTTACAACATGACACAGACACGACAACATAGCAAATCCTAAAAACTTTAGGATACCACACAATGCGAACAAGACATGCATTAGTAAAATATATATTTTTATACATAAAAGTATAATTATATTATGTCCCCATTTGGATTAGTTTTGCCTAGAATCACTTTTGGAGAATTATCTTTTCGCATATTTCTTTAGATCGAGTTACATTCAAATCATCTCTTCACATATCAAAATTTTCATATTAGAATTGATTACGGCAAAAGTTAGGGAATCCAGCTTTGATCAACCATCTTATGACATCTAAAGTCGTCTAGAAGTCTTTTTTTATCACGACCTCCAAAAGTGACTTTAAATAAAACTAAACCAAACGGGGTCTATATCATGTAGCATCACATACATCATTCAAAAACAAAATGTATCCCTTTGTATACTTTTTTTAGAGAATTCTACTTGAATTGTTCACAAGGAAGATAGAATAGAATAAAATAAAAAAGAAAAAAAGATGGTGAAGAGAGAGATATCGTGCTAGTGCCTAGAGGTGTGTCCACCATTACCACAGCAGCTTTTTAGAGAAGTGACCATGCTTCTTAGCACTAACCAACTTAAATCATAGTGCTGCAATCAAACAGTTTGAGACCATTTTTAATGTTGCTTTTTCTACATACTAATTGCCTATTTTCTGTCAGCATTCCTTTGCAGTAACAACTCTATACATTGTGTGTATGTGTGTGTGTGCAGGAATCTCAGAAGCTAGCGCTAGCAGAATCTACAGGTCTTGATCAGAAACAGATAAACAACTGGTTCATCAATCAAAGAAAACGCCATTGGAAACCTTCAGAAGATATGCAGTTTGTGGTGATGGATGCAACTCATCCTGGTCACTACTACATGGACAGTGTCATGGGCAATCCTTATACCATGGACTGCCCACCAACTCTCCTTTGATGCCATTTTCCATCATACTTGTGGCTTAAAACTCTGATCCCTACCTCATTCTTGAACAACTTGTATTATTATGAGCATATGACTACGAGAATGATGCATGTAGAGGTTATATATATATATATATATATTTAATAACTTAATTAACTAGTATATTGTCAATGGACTGGTAGGTGCCAATACTCCCAACTAAGGTGGCCCCTTTTAAAAGAGTATTATGTAAATTAAGCTATTTGTCATACTCCAATTGCTTGGGTAAAGAGTACTGGTATACGACCTCAACAGGTGGCCGGCCTAATGAGTAATGGCCAGGGGTTTGAGCCAACAACCCGTTGGTCCTACGTTCGTGTCTCCTGATCCTCACTAGTGAGTGCGCGTGGTACCCATCTTTTTATTGGTTTGGATGTCCTGGATGCATAGGGGTTGCCGCCCATTTCCATGTGCCCATTTCTTTCTTTTCTTTTTTTTCATGAGTTGGGAAGCTCTTACTAGGATAGATTTTTTTTGTTTTTGTTTTATTTTTGGCCAGGAAGTCCATTGGGACACTTACGAGCTACACAACAGGAAGTAAGGTTTTTTTTTTTTTTCCTTTAGCTCTCTCCATCCTGATGAAAGTCAGACTCGGACTTCGGCTTTCCGTTACAATCAGCATGCTCGGAATATTTGGATTCAAGGTGGGCTCAACTTCTTTAGGATCAGGAGTGGAGAGTGGAGTCTCGGTTGTGATATCTCTGTGTCCTGTACTCTCACATTGGTTTAAGATAGTGTGAGCTAGCTTTGGAAATGGGATATATATTAAGATCAAGGCAAGATATGAGATTTCAAGATCAAGAAAGGCTCAGAATCAGGGTGTGCTGCATGTACCATCTTCTAAAGTAGAGCTGCATGTCTTGTCTGTATCAGCTTAAGATATATAATTAAGAATCATGGCTTCGATTATAATGTGAGGTGATCTCTATAAGGCTAAATGCATATCATATTTTAAAAAATTGAACGTTGGATTAGATGAGCTGCTTATAAATTTCCTATTTGCCAAAAATCACAGTGATCCAACAGTCAGTTTTTTAAAAAACTAACTGGAAAAAATTGGTGACACTTTAAAGAACAAAAAAGGTCAAAATTTTTCACTGTGATGTTTTCATAAGCTAACTATTGGATCATTACGATTTTTGGCGAACATAAAATTCATAAGCAGATCATCTAATCCAACAGTTAGTTTCTCAATATATGATCTACATTTAGCCATATAGAGGTCACCTTATACAAAGTTCCGTCAAGCGCACCTTATATCATATATCTATCCTAACAGTCCCCATCATATAAGGATGTCCTTACACTTTTTATCATCAGCCCACTTTCATTGGGATAAGTATTTGAAAAAAAAAAAAAAAAGACTGTTCAATTAGATAATCTTCTTATGAATGTGATGCAGCGGAATATTGAAGACAAGTTCACCAACAACGAACAACCTTCCAAATCCTTATTGACGTGTCACAAAGACAGTATCAGGATTTGCCAAGAGAGAAACTAGGGAAAAAGAGTGAAAATTTTCAATAAAATTGTACTATTTCATAAACTGATTTGCCAAGACGGCTACAAGCATATTTATATTAAAACAAAGTCTAGAAACCCTAATACTGCTGAAGTAGGGGAAAACTGAAATAAAAGGAAATTTTCCAAAAATGGAAATATGCGAAATAAAGTCAAAATATGCTAATATATTTCATAAGGATTGCTACGGAATCAACGGTTCGCAAAACGGACTTCTGTAGGGAAAGTAATTGACAGACGAAATATTTCCATAAATAGCAAAATCACCAAATCGGAAGCCTATACGAAGGAATTTGGCCAAAAAGCAACGTACATCATAGCGTTAGAGGTGAGTCTTGCTCGTCTCGCCGTTTCCATTTAGACTACCAATTTTCGTGCAATTCCGCCGCTGATGACTTTCGATCCTATTAGTCTGTTTTCTGATTTTATTCCAAAATCACCCCCGAGCCCCAACTCTGCTTGAGCCCATTTTTTCTGTCCAGCTGATTCATAAAATCTTGTGCTATAAGCCCAACCCGGTCTGGATTAGAATGTCTTGTCTGGCAAATATTACAGTGATCCAACAGTCGTTTTCAAAATTCAAACATTTAAATAACTTGACAACATCCAACGGTAAATATTATCAGGATTTTTCACAGTCAGTATTTTGAAAACCAAATTTTAGATCACTATAATTGTTAACAGACATGACATTCATAAGAAGATTTTCTAATTCAATTGATGGTCGGTTTTTCAAAATAATCTTATAGCTCCCAAATGAAAGTGAACTAACGATAAGATATGTAAAGATGTCCTTACCTAATCATAATTCTTTATACTAATATTTAAAGCCAACACTAGAGATGAGTGAGCTCTTATTTACTTTCCATAATTATCATTTACAAAAAAATAATATTTACCATTATTTAAAAAGAGAGTAATGATCTAGTCAGCTAAGCATTTATGGGTATTGGATCATCTCATCACTTAAAAAAGCCTCCATTCATGAGATAATCCAACGGTCATAAGTCTTAGCTGACTTAGAATTAAGTCAACATTAGCTAACTATATCATTTCACTTTTAAAAGATATATTTACTAAAACAAAAGGGTATATAAGAAATTTCAACATACCCTCTACTTTAATAACTAATCTATTCTATTTCTCACTCTAATTAATCTTTTAAAATCACATTTTTAAATTCATGTTTTAATACTTAATTTGTTGTCTTAATTTTCTCCAAATTTTTTTTTATTGTTTACTACTAGTCTAGTACAATAAAAAAGAGTCTCAAAAGCGAGATCCTGAACCTCATCCCTCCCACCAATTGGGCCATCACCTGTAGGTTATGGTTGGTCACTCATTGAAGCTCTATCCAGCATGCAGGGACTCTAAATACCTTGGTTATTATTGCTAACTCTTGTGTTTACTGTTTAGTGGTGTTATACGGGTGGAGATCTTCCGTCCCACTTGTATGTATTATTTTTCTAGCTCTTCTCATAAAAATTCATCTTGACAATTTAAAAATGAATATTTATTAAAAGTTTGGATTTTTAAAATGAAATTTTGTGAGAGGAGACAAGAAAGTAATACATAAAAGTGGGACAGAAGATCTCCTCTCGTGTTACACTGCATTCAATAAGTTAGAAAATTTGTGGTCCATGTCCTGCAACGTTGTCCCTCGTGATGAATCAATCAACAGCTATTATGGCAGGGTGGTAATGTCTCATCAGTACTATTAATAATAACATAATTTAAACCCTAATGAATTTTGCTAATTTCCTTGTGCATTTATGATCGAGCAATAATGGGTGTGGAGGTGGTTTGCTAATTTTCTAACGAGTTAAAGATGAATCCGATTGATATTTATTTCATCACTATTTTTTGTACGTAGAAATTAAATCAATTAAATAATTTAGATGTGAATCAATTTTTAAGCAATTCTATACATGCTCATTTCTTTTCTCTCGGGATTTCTAAGTTCTAAACAGAGTAAGAACTCTTAAATACTGGTGTTTATAAGGTGGATGATATGGACGAAAGGCGATTGTTTGCTGAGTTAATGAACACAGGTGGTGAATTTGAAGGAATGTTCAGTTGGGGCAAGCGCATAAGCATCTTTGAGACAAATGAATCCATTCTCAAGGGTCTTGGATTAGATTGGAAAAAAAAAAAGAAGTAAAAATGGAGGGAGAGAGAGAGAGTTAAAACAACATTTGACGGGCCATGCCTTGTGGATGATTTATGCTTGATATGTGTATTCATAGTATTTCTATGGGGAACATGTAGTTTGTATTATGTTTGGGTGTTTACGCCTTGTGTGGATGAATTGTGCAAGCCATATCAAGGCGTGGCAATTTCATACGAGTGTTACTATTCTCATTATCATTTTTATGATCTTCCCTCCGTCGTTTGACAAGACAAGTAAGGTATTATCACGTTAGCACAAGTATTCATGATTATTAATACAATTTTTTTTACATAAGTTTTTTGTTCTCACAAGACAATTGAAATTCAACTTTCATATTATTCATTACGGAGTATTATTTATGTTAATGTGATATTGTCCATTAGATTTGAAATTATGCCACAAAAGAAAATTGATACAAGTGATAGTAAGATTAGTATTATAATTTAAAGATGTGTGACCAGGAGGCAAGGTACTACATTGAATGGTAATATTAAAATGGTAAAAATGATAGTAAGATTAGCATTTTTCAGGTAAAGACTACTATAACAAATTAATAGACATGGAGAGTATGTGTGTAGAGAAAGACTACTATTCTCTTGCCCTAAAACCCCCTTCTTCCCAGTGTCAAGAGGGTGGTCGGGGCCGACTGGTCTCTTTTTTTTTTTGGGGGTACATTAAGAATCATTTGTATAGAAATTCACACACACATCCTAAATCTACTTTTCGAACTCCCTACCGGGAATCGAACCCTTAACCTCTCACCCATAGGTAGGAGAGATAACTATTACACCAAAGGTGCTTGTTAAGTGGTCTCTTGTATGGGTGAGAAGAGAGACTGCTCTCTCATGGGTCAAGAATTGGGTCTATCCCCTTATGGATGAAAACACAAAACCTTTCAGACTTTTAATTTTGTATCTTCTCTTGCATTTTTTTCTACAATCAAACAGGGCAACCTGATTTACTTCTCTTAGGGTGCAAATATAAAATTTTGGACTTTATTATCTAGCTTGGGCTATTCAGATAGGCTTTAGTTTAGCCATCTGAATAAGGGCTTGAGTAATATTATGGATTGAATTGGGGCTTAGAGGAACCAAGCTTACAGCCCAAAATGAAAGAAGTAGAATTGAGAGTAACTTTCTACAAATTGAAGTTATTTTTGAAGAAGTAACTCCTAAGATGGACTTTTTAAAAAGTCATTTAAATATATATATATATATATATATATAGAGAGAGAGAGAAGTTCTCCCGAGCGAGGTCGCCCATGAGCGACTCCCCAAATCCATTTGCAACGTTGCGTGGATGGTTGGGATTGTTCCCCAAATTCAATGCTGCAGAAGCTTGTTGGTTGGGCTGAATTGAAAGAAAAAGTTAGTTTGGAAAATAAGTATATATGATAATAACTTAAATTTGAAATAAACCTCGTCAACCCCTAATTGGAATGGTGCATTGCATTATAGTGGCTTGGAAAAAGTTGCACTAATCTTCATCTCACAAGTATTATAATGCCACGTTTCAACCATAAAAAAATAATAATAATAAATTCATACAAATTAAGGAATTGTGCGCAACCGCTAACATCTCATATTTGCCAAAAATCACAGTAATTCAAAGATTAATTTTTTTAAAATAAAAATATAAACTACTAAACAATTGTTATAGCATGTAATAGTAAATACTGCCAGAGTGTTTCTCGGACTATATTTTGAAAATGAATTGTTAGATCACTGTAATTATTGGTAGACGCGACATTCATAAAAATATTGTCTAATCCAACGGGGTCGTTAATTAGATAATCTTCTTATGAATTACATGTTTGCCAAAAATCACAGTAATCAGTTTTCAAAATACAGTCCATGAAATACTTAGCTTAGTATTTATCATTCGATTAGCTGTTTAAATGTCTGTAATTTAAAAACCAATCGTTGGATCACTCTGATGGTCGATTAGAGAATATAAAGTAGAACTCTTCTTTTTGGCAGGCCTATCATACATAAGAAGAGTATCTACTCTAATCGTCAATTTTTCAAAATCTTCCACAACTGGCTTTACATTAAGTGCATCTTATATTGGCATCTCTGTAATATATTAGAGAAATACTAATTTATATTCCCTTTAAACTTAAGATGGGTATTTTGAAAAGTCGATAGTTGGATGAGATAATTTTATTATGTATATCATGTCTCTCTCTTCCCAACACACCCCAAACTTATTACCCACGTCCTCTATGTCTAATATTTTCCACCCACTCCCGTCCTTCCACCTCTCTCTCTCTCTCTCTCTCTCTCTCTAATTTCCCAGCAAACCAACACGCCAATGCATGAGTACACTTTTGACAAAAATTTCATGCCTTCATATATTATGTTAAATTCCGCAAAAACTCTCTATTTAACCTCTCTAAATTCAAATTAGGCCTCTTTAATTTCTAATTGAACGAACATTTTTTTTTTTTTTTTGTTAAAAATAATTCAAACTTCAGACAATCTTTATTGTTCATAATTTTTGCTGAAATATCATTTTTAATAGCTCTAACATTTTTACCTATATCGATCTTCAGTTAGAGTTGTCTTGTAAATACAACTTAAAAAAAAAAAATCCAATTTCCATTATTTTTGCTTCAATACTCTTATAAGTTTACGTCATGGAGAGATTGAAGCAGCCTAGAAGCCTTACAAAAAATTGATTATAATTAAAAAAAATGAAAAGTTTTTCTTACATTTTAAGTTAGGGATTCAAATTTTCATTTTTATTTTAGATTTTGAGGTGCTAGTAGAC